>CAUYSK010086316.1:0-35300 GCA_963575035.1 Avahi laniger | reverse complement strand
TGGTTGAGACAAATGGGAAATTTCTAATTAAAAATGTATACATAAAAGCTGATATTTTCTATTAAAGCTCATCAATTCCAAAAGTCTTCCAATAATGTTTGGGAATTCTGCAAGTCAAAGCTTGTCTGTACAATAAAACACATGTATTGATCAAAGAAATATAATTTTGAAATCAAATAGCAAAATGTTCCTACATGTGCAATATATATGTATGTACATATATACATATATTTTTTAATCACTTTTAATAATTGTATTTCACCTCAACACTTTTAGGTCAATCTGAAACTCACACCCTCTTCTCATTCTGGCAGGAAGCACAGACCTCCACACTAGGAGAACCTGGAGAAGGCAACTTGGCTCATTTGTGAAGCATGTGGCTAAATGGTAACTCCGCCGCTACACTCTGCAAACCCACCCTGGGTCCAGCGTGGAGGGAGGCCCTGGCCGTTTAAGGGGTTCTCACGCTTCCTTCTCAGGCAGGCACGTCCGTCTGCCTCTCCCTTCTTTACAGGGGCCAAATGATCAAGAGAATTTATACAGAGAACTGTTCTGGAGAAGTCTTCCACAGTTCGTTTTTTTCTTTTTACTAAAAAGGTACTGAAAATATAGTGGATAGCTGAATTAGTGTTAACATGGGCCCGTATCATATAGACTCTGGGAAGGAGCTCGCAGAGCCGCAGATCTGTTCAGTTAGCCATTGAGACGCTGGTCCGAATCTCTATCGTGTATCCAGCAGTAGCCTAATTGTGGGTGACTGTATCTGCCTTGCTCACTACACCCGCAGTTTGTCAGGGGAAAGGAAAAGGTATTTCAGCCCCGTCACTGAGCTCTCACTGCGCCACCTGACTGGCTGGCACCTCTATCTCCCCGTACTTAGGACTTTCGACCACGTCACTTTCTTTTTTCATGACTTGATTTACCTCTACCTTTAGAATGACATGATTTTCACTGAAACATTTAACAATCTCTTCAGTTTCTTCCCAGCCATTAAAAAATGCAAATAGAAAACTAAACATATTGTCATGAAATTGTGTGAAATGACATATAAGAAGCCAACGATCAGGTCAGAAAGCAGAACGCATCACCTGTTTCCTGTGTTGTACACGCATCTATGTGCCCAAGCATGTATGTGCAGAAAACAGAATGCCGCATGGACACCAAAGCATTAACAGCGGAGTATGACCGGGGTTTGCTTTCTATTTCATATCTTTCTATACCTTGAAACCTCTTAGTATGAAAATACTCCTGTGCTCAACCAAAAATTAAAAAAGACATTTCTTAAAACTGTGTGAAAATACCTTTAAATCACATTCCTTTTTTTTCTCGTTTTTTTGATTGTAGTAAAATACAAACATAAGATTTAACATCTGAACCATTTTTAAGTACACAGTTCAGTGGTATTAAGTCCATTTACACTGTTGTGTAACTATTACCACCATCCATGTCCAGAACGCTTCATCTTCCCAAACTAAAACTCTGTCCCTATTAACCGTTCCCCTCTGTGTCCTCTCCCCAGCTCCTGGCAGCTATCATTCTATTGTCTGTCTCTATGAGAACTTCGGAAAAATGGAATCATATAGTATGTGTTCTTCTGTGTCTAGCTTATTTCACTTAGTATAATGTCCTCAAGGTTCATCCATGTTGTGGCATGTGTCACAATTTCCTTCCTATTCAAGGCTGATCAATTCTACTGTTTGGACATTCCACATTTTGCTTGTCTTTTCATCTCTCTATAGACACCGGGGTTGCTTCCATGTTTTAGCTACTGTGAATAATACTGCTATGAACATGGGAGTACAAATATCTCTTTGAGACTGTGCTTTCTATTCTTTTGGGTCTATACCCTGAAGGGAATTGCTGAATCCTACGGTAATTGTATTTTTAATTTTTTGAGGAACCATCATACTGTTTTCCACAGCAGTTGTTACATTGTATATTCCCACCAGTAATGCACAGGGTTTTCACTTTCTCCACACCCTCACTGACACTTATTTTCTGATTAGTAGCCATCCTAGTAGGTATGAGGTCGTATCTCACCGTAGCTTTTATCTGCATTTCCTAGTGATAAATCATATCCATTTTTGCTTCAATGGCAATTTTTTCTAGCTATGAAGATGAAACTTTTTCCTGTCTCAACTAGCCAAAGCCACATTACTAAAGCTCCCAGAATATTTTTTAGGCCAGGGCTTTCTCCCTGCCACCTGCTTTTATGTAAAAAGAAAAAGAAGTGAGGCTAGTACTTGAATTATTTGTTTCTTCACTCATGGAGAGAAGTCTGACACTTCTGGGAAACAACTGTCAAACACTTCTGAAAGAGAAAAGCACACCTAATCCCTAAAGAAAAACTACCTACTAATTTGACTGTCTGGAAGTGTAAAAAAAGTGTCTGAAGAATATGAGTTTTTTATCACTACTCTGCAAAAAGTCCTTATTATGAAGGAGTCTCAGAGAACCGGAGAAGCTACAGATCCAGAGCAAGCATCGATTTGCCTTTTATTCACTTCTCTCATTGACTCTCCCAGAATTTTTCTTAGAATTCAAGTTAATTACTTTGACAACATGATCTTTTAATCTATGCTAGCAGCGTGTCTGTCCCAAGTTATTAATGCCTTCTTACCATTCCATTCCTGTGAAAATGAATGGCAGATGAGGGGTTTGGCATGAACTCAAAACTTCAGGAGCACTGGGCTGGATGGCTAATTGTCTGGAAGTTTCCCAGTTGCTGTTCTAATATTCATAAGGTGTCCTCAGATTCCACCACACCAGACTCAGGTAAGATATCAGTAATGTACTGCTGCATGTACAGTAAAAACCTAATCTGCCTGCACATGACACCCTGCCATCAACTATTATTACTTTTAAGTAATATTGACAGAGTACATAAAATGATATTTCAAAAGCAATTCTTTTTATTAGTTGATAAGTAAAATGGTCTACTCTAATGGTGTTCTAATTGCAATATGCTTTCATCCCATGTTGCAAATGGATTGGTAAATTCAATCCATTTGCCTCTCAAGCTCAAAGAGTAACAAGTATATGGTTACAATTAATGTCCTTCACTCCACTCGCAAGAACAGTGGTTCATAAACTCTTTTGGTATTTCAGGCCTCTTTAGGAATCTAAACAAAACTATGGATTCTGTCCCCACAATATGATCGCAATCCAAATTTAGAAAACAGTTTCAAGGGTTTCTTGTCGTCCCTCCATGAAGTCCACATAACAGAGTTCATTATGTTTCAGAATCCTCTGAGGTGCTGGGTAGAAAAGAAGATTCTTGAGTAGGAGAAAGTCGTCTCCATTTTTAACAAAAACCCTGGTGATTCTAATGAACATCAACGCTTGAGAGCCAGTGCCCTCGAGGTTGACAGATACCAGGTAAAAAATTCCTGATGCAGGCTGGGCAGGGTGGCTCCCGCCTATAATCCTAGCACTTTGGGAGGCTGAGAGGGGAGGATCACTTATCCCAGGAGTTTTGAGATCCGCCTGAGCAACATAGCAAGACACTGTCTCTACAAAAACCAGAACAATTAGCCAGGCATGGTGGTGTGTGCCTGGCTGACACACCACACCATGGTGGTGTGTCTCAGCTCCTTAGGAGGCTGAGGCAGGAGAATTGCTTGAGCTCAGGAGTTGGAGGTTGCAGTGAGCTATGATGATGCCACTGCATTCCAAAGTGAAACCCGGTGTCAAAGAAAAAAAAAAATCCTGAGACAGAAGGTGGTGCTACAAGGTAACAGGATGGGTTTTCAGCTCTTATTTGTAGACTCAATCTCATTGTAATCCCATCTATGAAGGGGCTGGGGAAGGAAATCCTTAAGCCAAAATATGTGAATACAGTAGGTCCTCACTTAAAGTCATTGACAGGTTCTTGGAAATGGCTACTTCTTTTAGAATTTTTTTATTTTATTTTTCAATTGATGAATAATAATGGTACATATTTATGGGGTACATAGTGGTGTTTAATGTACGTGTATATATGTATATAAAATGTATGGTGATCAGATCAGGGTAAATAGCATATCCATCATCTCAAACATTTATCATTTCTTCGTGTTGGGAACATTCAATATCCTCCTTCTACCTATCTGAAATTACACAATATTTGTTAATTATAGTCATCCACCAGTGGTATAGAATATTGGACCTAATTCCTCCTATGTAGCTGTAATTTTGTATTTTTTAACAAAGAAAACTGCAACTTTAAGTGAAAGACATACAGCAGGTCCTCAAATGTATCCTTCAACATTGTTTAATTGTAACACTGATGAGAAAAAAAAATTGGCTTTGCTATATGTCATTTCACTTCAAGTCAGTTTCCAAGAACCTATCCATGACATTAGTGAGGATTTACTGTATAAGAAAGATAAATAACATAATGACATATACATTCTATACCACAGACAGTATGCTATATTACTATAATTTAGCATCATTTCTAGTAAAGTGTTCTTGTATTGAATATTTACTGTGTCAACAAAGGATGGAAACGTGAACAGTGGAATAAGAAGGAGTTGTGCACACAGGTGAACCATGATCACAGTCTATGCACAGGTGGACATACCCAGCTCCCTGAGCACCTGGCTCAGGCTCTGTGTATCTTCCCTGCTCCAAGCATGGGGACTAATGCCTTGTGCATGGAAGATGATTAACACATACCCTTCAGATTTAAATCCGTCTCTGCTGACAACTCTATTCCAAATCCAACTGTTTGCTTAATGGTAACCAGATCTTACTGTAATGGCCTAATGTTTAGACCACTAGACCTATTTAGACCTATGAGACCAATAAGGTCTAATATAATGGGCCTCACTGATGTCTATTACAGTATTAAAATGGAATTTAATATAGCTGAAAATTTGACAAACCACACTTGTTCCTCTCTTAATTCTCAATACACACCATGCCTTCATTCAGTGCCTTCTAAAGCAAATGAATTTAGAATGGTCAGAAAAGATCATGTCTATATATCTGTTGCTTATTGTCAGAGCTGCCAGTTAGGAGTGGAGGATAGATAGAGTGTGACCAGTGAGAAATGAGAACAACTTTTAAATGAGTACTTAGAAACATCACTTTCTTAATTTAAGAATCATGTTTACTCTACAAAAAAAGAGATGATGCTGGAAAAAAAAATACATATGAATCCACTCCAGTATGACTGGACATGCACTAAGTTAATAATTTGGTGTGTGGTAGAATGATCTTTGCAAGGATTACCCCTTGAATAATCTGCTAAATCCCAATAAGCACAAAATTCATGTGAAATACTCACATCCTTGTCAAGGAGTTCTTAGGTCCCTAGAAAGCCATCTGTGTCCACCATTTTGTTTCAACAGCATTTGGTAAGTTCGTCCACTTACCAGGACAATTGTGAGGGCAACTCAGACAAGGAGAAAGGACCACGGGGGTGAGGCTGCTCAGGCTTGGAGTCTGTGGTGTTCTGTGCAATAGCATGAATGTGGGATCTGGACCCAAGCAGCCCTGATTGGAGGCTTGAATCTGTGGCTTTGTAACCACAGAATCGCCAGGACTGCTGTACAGACCCAGTGGATGAATCATCATGGACGGTCTCCAGCTAGTAAACGGAGATGTCATTTTTATTAAACAAATGTTATACATTTTTTTAATTATTTAGGTGTCTAGATGTTATTAATACTATCCTCTAGGTCAGATTTATGGTGTGAACTTCTCAGATTATAACTAGAACTTTACACAAAGTGACTTTGGTATTTATGTTCATAAGACCTTTTGGATAAAATTCAAGAAAAACTTGACTTACACTAATTCTACCCCGAAGTGAAAAGAAGAAAGTAATCTTTTTTACATAAATAGAATAACATTTAACTTTAAATTTCTTCTTAAAAGAAAGCCAAAATCATCATTCCTGAAAAGGCAAATGTTTAAAAAGTAGCTAGAATATACATCATTAAAATTGCATCCTGAACATTTATACCACCAATCTACACACATACACGTACACACACAATCACATATATACACACATGCATATTATTTTTACATCTATCTATGCATCTTTCTGTGTATGCGTACATACATGAATCATCACATAATCTTGATTTATTTTTCATTTCCTGAACTCTACTTGGTCATAAGTAACTTTTTATCTACCAATTAAAATCTACTGCAAATTCATGTCTTTCACAAGTTAACATGCCCTTCAAAGAACACATAATCTGGTGGGTGGAGTAGTGGGGACTTTGCTCAATAGGAACTTAATTAAACTATCATTTTCTCACCATATTTTATCAAAAAAATTATATTCAATCCTAAAATTACACTCTTTTTCCATATTACATCAACAAAATGTGGAGTTACAAGATCAGCAATAGCAAGGATTCTGTGAGGTAAACGCCACCGTTCCAAATCCCAGAGTCAATTCACAGTAGCTACTTAAGAGATGCAAAAAGCCTGGCAAGAGTATTTATTTCCTGCAAGAATCCTCTGCAAGCGAACTGTCCAGTCAGCAGTTCTGCAGGCTACTGTTTCACCATGCGACAGGCCCACTTATTCATAAACAAATCATTAACATTCTTGACATAAATCCATAGTGGACCATGAATCCCAGCTATGATAATGTTTTAGTACATTTGCTCTGCCCATCATGAAGGAGAGCGTTGTTCCGCAGAACCCATCCCTGACAAATAAGAGACAAATTATGCCCCGTGAGAAAACTTGGAGAATGAACGGCTTACACACCAATTACTGTCTCATTATCTGGTTGATGCAGAAATAGATCCTGTGTGCTTTGGGTGAAATGTAGAGTTTTCTTACTCAGACCAAAAAATATATGTATAAGTATATACAAAACCATTTGCCAAGGTGATTTTCGTTGCTCAGATTCATCTTCAAGCCACTCTCTGGGAACATTCCTCACAAAAGCAAATCAATAATTATTGCTTAAGAGAGGCAAGCAAGCAACAAACAAACAAACGAAACCCCAAAGATCCTAACAACTATCAAGACCACTGGTTAATATTGTTCGTTGGCATTTCAATGTTCATTATATTTTGTCTGAGAGTTATCAGGAAAGGGGTATGAATGACAGAGATAAGAAACTTATTTAAGTTAAAAAGACGCCATCCCTGTCAAGTCCCTTAAATTCGGTTTATAAATTCTCCCCACAGAACTTGAACAATAAACCTCTTCATAATCAAAGCATGAGAAGGACCCTGCTGATGTTTACGTGTCCTAAGCTAAATTAATCCAATTATAGTTCTTTAACCCTGACATCATAAGTTAAATAAATGTACTAACAACTCTGCAAAGGTGACCAACTCAAACACGTGATTTTATATATTATTGTCCATGGTGGTACCTGCACACATCTGCGGGGCTGAGGCTCAGGCTTGGGCTCTATCAGCCAGCACTTCATCTGTTTGCACTGGCAGAGGCAACGCCACAAGCCTATTAATTTCTCCATAAGGTATCTGGCTTCCAACAGCTGTTGCGTAGAACCGTGCTTCTCAAACTTTATGTGTATAGGAATCACCTGGGGATTTGGAGAAAACGTAGATTCTGGGCCAGTAGGTCCGGGGTGGCACCTAACAGTCTATATTCCTATCAAGCTCCCAGGTGATGTGGATACGGCTCTCCTGGGACCACTCTTTGAAAAGCAAGGTGAGACATGACCATGTGTTGATTTTGGCTTGATAAACCCATAGCTGGCTTCTCTTTAGGTGTGAAATGGAAGTCTCCTCTTCCATTCAATTTTGCTTTTCCTATTACTAATATAATTATTAATTTAATCACCAAATTTAGAGCCAAGTTTTACAAGAGTCTTCATTTAGAGTAAGACTGAAAGTGCAGAAATCTAGAAGAATACTTGTATAACACTGGTGTGGGAGAAAGCACCCGACTGATGACCTGGATCTGAATCTTATTCTACCCTTTCATTAAATGAAACCAGGAGATTGAACTTCTCTCTGCCTCAGTGTCCTGATCTGTAAAATGGGAATGGAAAATACCCACCTGATAATATTAGCACAGGATGAAATAAAAGCATAAGAAAAGTGTTTTAGCACAACAGGAACTCAACAAATGTGAGTTTCTTCTCTTGCTTTCTTTGATTTATTACCAGATATTACCTAGTGTAACCCTGGACCTAGTAGGATGAGCTCAATCTGCTGTAAAATACACAGCTGGGTTTGAATCCGTGTTCTGCTACGTATTAATTATTCATATGTAGGCAAATCGCTTCTCAGATGTGATTGTCAGACCTATATCAAGCTGACTATGTAATAATCACTTGACAAAAATTCAGATTAGATTTCTCTGCCTATTGCCTTGGAATTCTCATACAACAGGCTTGAGATGCCATCTCGGAATCTGTATTTTTAAATACTTCCTTAGAGAGGATTAGAAACCACCTCCTTCGCCTTTATAGCCTCAGATACCTCGAGTATAATGACGCCCATGACAACAGCGATGCTCACCCACCTACTGGGATGGGCTGTGATCACCGGGCTTGGTAAACGGCAGCCTGGGAAGGCCTTGTTGCCATTGCCACCCGCGTACTCGGGCTCAGAGGATCAACTCAGTGACTACCCTTAGCTGGAGACACTGCTCTCCCTGACTCTGTGCTCCACTTTACAACTCCAGCCATGAGTGAATCAAAAGCAATTGCAAGCTGCAGTGCCTGAATTTCTTTTTCCTTTTTAATCACCATGAGTAATACCTTCACTCTGTCTGGGCTCCTGGATCTTGAGGGAGATGGCTTCACTGAATCCGCCTACCTATGCGTTCAAAAGGGGGTCTGTTCCAGGTTACCTCCACGCTCTGGCTTTCTCTTTGCAAAGTAGGGGAGCAACAACTGAGCACACAACTAGTGCAACAGCCTTTGCAGTCAGAAGGCAAGGATGTTTTTCTCAGATCACCACTTTATCTTGCCTCTTTTAACACTTCCCATCTGGTTTATCTTGGATATGTATATAATCCAAGTAACAACTGTCACAGGAAAAAAAACATATATTCCTACCCTTTGGTTTTAGAGGATAAAGATCTGATTTGCAATTGCAAATCTTAGATAGAATAGGATAGGGCTTATGAAACATATTTATGCAAAAGGCAGCTAGGTTTTAATGCAGAGACTGGGGAGTTTTTTCCAAAAGCACAGAATGCATCCCCTCCCCTGTTCGCTGATTCCTTCGTTCTTCTCCCTCCCTCCTGCCTTCTTCCCTACCTTCCTTTTTTCTTTCCAGTGGCATTTGTATTTCTGTGTAAGTGCACTGAAACATTTCCTAACCAACCAAAATATTATTTCTTGGCCCTAACTGTCAAAGCAAATGTGTCCTTTAACTCCTACAGTATAATATATAGAGGGAGGAAAGAGGGAGGAAAGAGGGAGGAAAGGAAAAAAGGAAAGGGTGTGGTGGGGAGAAGAACAGGGAGATACAGAGAAAGACAGACTGAGGGAAAGAGAGGGAGAGGAGAGAGAGAGAGAGAAAAACTGAAAGAGAAAGAGACAGAGACAGAGAGAGAGACAGAGAAAGGGTGAGAGTGAGTCTCTCAGGGCTCTGGTTTCCAATCTTGGAGTCAAGTGGGTAATGAAAAGTAGAGAAGACCCCAGGTGTAAGACAATAAATACACATACTTGGCTTTCGTGGCGGAGGAATGGGGGTTGGGGGTGACCAGGAGTGGCTAGAACTGTGGTGAATGAAAGAAAGCATGCTCCCATTCAAAGTAGGGTTGCTGCTCAATTTTAGACAAGAGTGACATGCAGGAATATGGAATCAATACTGTCAAACTGTCAATTTTTTTCATAAGGACACCACATATTATGTGAAATCTCCTGATCTTTTGGTGCTTGCTGTGGTTTTAAAATTCTTTAAGCACTGTGCTGGCCAAAGGAAATATAGCAACAAGGCAAATGTGGCTTGCTGGCCAACCACTTGCAAAGCCTCATATGGACAGTGAGGGTTTCTCCTCCTTCCTGGGCACTCAGTCGTCTGGACCACATTTCTCCACCTGCCTTGGCATTAGGTATGAATTGATAACTGAGTTCCAGCCAATGGCATATGTGCAGAAAGAGCATGTGCCTTTTATAAGCAAAGACTTTAAGGAAGCAGCTGTACCTCCTCATGCTATCTTTCCACTTGTGCCTATTAGATGCAAACAACAAAGAGATCCCAGAAGCCGTGGGACCACAGTGGGGAGGAAGCCTGGGTCCCTGAATCACCACATGGAAGAGAGCCACCAACTGTCCAGAAACATAACTTTGGATTGTGACTTGGAAAAGCAAACATCTATGGCATTTTACCCATTTTATATATTAGGGTCTATTAATTACTGCAACCTAGCCTGTGATCCTTTGGCTTTAAAAAAAATGTGATTTGTCAACATCCTAAGATGTCCTTCCTTCCAATGTGGGTGGAATGCTATTCATTTTTCTCTCCTAGAAGAGTTTATCTTTAATTCTGATTACAACAGGTCCTCTATGCCGATTCATATTAGTTTAGTTTTTATTTGTCAATTACCTAAGGGCAGAAATTATGATCTTCTAGAACATTCAGAATTCAGGCACTTAGGATCAAATTGCAGGCTACCATGACAGGTCTATCAAGGAAAGGTTACTACAAGGAAAAATAAACACATATTTTGAAAATCCTCCCACACAATCACTTTTTTAAAAACCACAAAATATCTCCCAAGAACAAGGTAATTACTTTCATAAAGTCCCCTTCCCTAAATTTGCATTTATTGCCCTTTTCTTCCCTTGATGTGATCCCTGAGAAAGTTTAGTATCAGAAAAAGAATAAACTGAACTTTAAAAAATGGTTAAAATATGTAAAGGGGAAGGGGCAGATGTATTAGAGATTAGGAGGAAGGATGTGGCTCAAAGACCTAGAGGGGAGAAGTCAGAAGTCTTCATGGCATTTTTCTCAGCATACTTTGCTACATAGGGAAAGATAACATTCAAAGAATGTAGCTTTTTGTCTTAAAACTTCTTTATGTGCAGATATTTTGTTGGTAAAGTGAGAAAAGAGACTGAATGCCATGTGCCAGTATGGTGCTAGAAGCCAGCAGTGAACCTTGGCAGTTCAGGAAACAGGACCCAACCCTCCAGACAAGCTCTGGTATCTTCCAGCAGCAGCGGTCCCCCCCGGAGGGAGACACCTAAAAGCTTAGGGAAAACTTGGTGAAAGCTTGCCGAAAACAGTTAAGGAGGCTTAATCACTTTTTCCATTTACTTTCAGCCAATAGGATTTAATTAAGTATACTTTAATTAAAATTTAATCAAGCTTTCTGTGGCTGCAGACAGCCATTGCTGAAAATTGCATTAACTAGCATTTTCCAAAGCCCCTTTCTAAATAAAGCTGCCTTATAATGAAGAAATATTTATTGTGGCAATGTTATAGTCTCGCCTCAAAAGTGAGAAAAGGAGACCAACTGGGGGACAGTGAAATGATTATATAAAAGAGATTATACAAAAAAAAGTACAAACAAATATTAGAGCAAGTATGAGAGGCGGGTATGAAGAAAATGTTATCCATAAATCAGAGAGTTGAGCAAAGGAGATTCGTTAGATTCAGAATTACAGTTACACATCATTTGCATAAGTCCCTGAGCAATGGAGCATATTCCGCATACTCTAGCATCTGTGCTCCTTCTGTCCTTTGCTCATTCGTTCATTTGAAACATTTATGGACAGCAACTGTTCTCGGGACAGTGGGCTGAATGCAAAGCTAATCTCTCCTGCAGACCTTTGGTTGACCGTGATGAATGAAAAATCTTCATTTGCATAATTATGGTTTTCTTAAAGAGTATATAAGTAAAATTTAGCTATTTATTGATCATGTTGATTACCCATTTGAACATAAATTATGTTACTGGGATTACATGGGGAAATGTTGTCTAGGCTACTGAGAAACGTATGCTTCTCTGCCCGTAGTGAAAAAGTGCCACGCTGTATTTTTGATACACATCTGTGAGCTCTCTATCTCGTCCACAGAGGGTCTGCATGGGCTTTGTGGCAGCCATCTGAGTCCCACAGGACTTTCTTATCTGCTTCTGGCCAGACCCCGGTTCTGTTCCGGTTGTGTTCTGGATAAACAAAGTTATCAGAAAAGGGACTTTCCAAGAAAGTGAGCATCTCAGTACAGCTTTATACATTCCTTCCAACAGCAACATGCAGTGAAATGTTTGGCACTATCAACAAATTCTGATTAATTAGAATTTTAAGAAGATCGTATGTTCTACCTAACTGAATTTGTTGGACTTGAAGTTGGACACTATTCTGAAAATAATTGCAGATTTCTCCAATGAATAAGAATCATAGTGGATCTTAAATTTATTCTTCCGAAATCAATTTTAAGTTTACAGTTTCATAAATATAGGCGGTATCAGATTAGTCTAATGCATAACAGCCCCAGACTCACTCAGAGTGTTTTTAAAGTTAGGTCTTTGTGATGTTCTCTTTTTCTTGGAATTTGCATTTTCCGGGGGGTGGGGGGGAAATAAAAGAAGAAATGCCTGGTGGAGGGTTCTACCTATTTAGTTTCTTTTTTCCTATTAATAGTGTGCTTCCTAAGTCATATTTAAGGTAGAATTGTCCCCTATGTCCTTGAATCAGGAGTCCAAAAGTTTCTTCTGGAGAAACTCATTATTCCCTTTCAAAGGACAACTTTTAGAAGTTCACCTGGAGATCAAGTAGTAATTCATCACAGAGAGATGTTATAGTTGTCACATGTTGTACAATTTCTTTATTTTTCCCTCCTATGTTGAAAGAAACACAGCCCAGGTTCCTGTACAGCAGGAAAAGAAACTTTTATGAGAAAGTCACTAAGAAATGAAAACAAGTGTGAAGAAGCTCTCTGTGTTCTAACACAGAGCTAAAAAGGGGAGCTAGATTTGGAGAAGTGCCCTCTCCAACTTCCTATTTTAGATTTATTTCTAGTCTAAGATATCCCTGTAAAAATGTTAGTAGGAACAGGCCACAGAGATATACTAAAGGTTCCTTTTACAAGGGCTGGACTTTGTGGTCATTCCCACCATCTGAAGGTTTATAATGCAGGGTGGGGCACAAGTACCTGGCCATAAACTACACTGAGCACTTTGCAAGCTTTTAGCATTTACTTTCCCCACAAACACTGCAAGACAGGTGATATTGTTCCCATTTTACACACAAGAAAAATGAGGACTAGTCACTGACCCCACAGCACAGCAAGGCAAGTGAAAGAGACAAAATCAGAACACAGGAGCTCTGACCCCCATATCCCAGCCATTCTCCTCTCTCGTGCATTCCAGTGGGCCCACCATGAAGTCCACACCCTCACCACCCCATCCCATGACCCTGAGCTGTTCTCCAAACTCATTCTCAAGACCAGTTCCCTTTGTAACCAACAACACAAACTAATAATGCCAGGGGAGGGGATTAAGTATATAATCTGTGGTTCATGAAATTAAACATTAAGTTTACCAAGGAGACTAGAGGGAGAAAAAAATATATATGAGTTGAGGAGCAGGTCAGGCCCACGCTCCAATCTAAGCTCTGTGACTTACTACTTTGTAAGTTTGTGCAAGTAAATGAACCGCACTAAGCCTCCATTCTTCACAGGTAAAATGCCCAGTTTCCAAGCTATCTGTGAAAATTATAAATAAGTGGAGCTTGGGGCCCAGCAGACAGAGGCACCATCCTCTCTGCCCTCCACATCTGACATGACATCCAACCACGACCCTTGCTGAACAGCACCAGGCTTTATGGGCATTCTGAGCGCCCTTTCTTTCAAGTTATTCATCTGTCTACACCATCCATCTGCATCAAAGTTGGCTTTCATCCATTAGGAAAATTAACTTCAGAGGATTTGAGCCAAATACAAAGGCAAAACTTAGACTCTAGAAAGCTAGAGAAAGTGTTGACTCAGAGGAAAATTTTCACATCTTAGCTTTAGGGCCCCTTGCAAGAATAACAAATTGCTCACAATTCTTCCTCCAATCACCTTCTCAGTCAATAATATGGTGACTGACCCGGTTCATTTTATGGCCATCTTCTTTCCAAAAATTTCTACAAGTCATTAGACCCCTATGCCTCTCAAGGGTAAACATTTTATCTTCCTTCCGTTCTCAGTCCTCAGCACAACAAATATGTGATACTGACTTTGTACAGATATATATGAAACACATCGTGCAATGTGCTGTCTTCGTTTAAGCTAGCCAAAGACACTTAATTAAAAAAAAACAAACAAACAAGCAGTAAATTCACTATCAAACACCACATACAACTATACATAATCTTAAACCATGTAGGTTTTAATGCAGAACATGCCAGAAATACATGCATCGAATTATTAAATTTCAGACTGGAAGAAGTCCTTCCATTTTATCCTGCCCAGCTCTCTGAAATTATAAGAAAACTGAAACATAGAGGTGAGGTGGGCATGCCTATGAAAAAGCCAAAATGAAAGAGTAACAATATCGGATGTAATTAGGACTGTGTTCCAGATTCCCTTCTAAATGTTTTATAAATAGTATGACTTTTCATTCATACAATTCTGTGTGGTTGATATTATTAACAGTCCCTTTGTAGAGATGAGAAACAGTCTGTGAGAGGCTAAGTAACCTGCCCAACAGCATAACTCCAGCAGGTGGTAGAAAAAGAAGATGATCTAAACCCAAGTCATCTGACCTGGGAGTCCATTTTCGTAACCACTGCTCTTGCCTGAGAACCTGGAGTGTAGGATTCCCCACGCAGAGCAGGCTTGGTTTCCTTCCGCCCTAACCTACGCTGGGACTGCAGTGAGCCGTCGGGGCAAGTCAGCCAACATGCGCTTACTTTGTAAGAAGCATATCCTAAGGCTTTTGAAGGCTTGATCGATTAAAAACAAATCTACAAGTATTTAGATTTTAAGAAACAGAAAACTAGAATCAGATATGAGGAAGGATTAGGAGATTGTTAGAAAATTATTGAGAAAGAATGAAATGCTTTTTTTTAATTAGTTTTCTTATCACTAAAAATCTACCTGTTCATCGTAAAAGAAAACTGCAAAAAGAAAATTGAATTAATATAGAAAGACAAATAGTGAAACAGAAAAGATCTCTCCTTATGCCCTGGATCTCAGGGTCAAACCTCAGAGTCAACTACCATCAGCAGGGTTTTTTGGTTGTCGTATTTTATTTTGTTTTTGCTTTTGCTTTGCATTTCTTTCCAGAAATTTCTAATGCATTCGTAAGCATAAGAAGATTTTTCTTTCCATTTTCTTATGTATGTAAATGTGATCATACCATATGTACTATTTCACAGCTTATTTTTTCCTCTATATTGAACATTTCCCCTAACAGAATGCAGAATATCTTTTCTCTCTCTCTGCCCACCCCCTTCATTAGGCTCTACAGTGTTGCATTAAATTATAACACCACAATTTCACTAATCATACATGGAGATTAAGTAAGGTTGTTTTTAGCAGTTTGGGTTTATTGCTATTATTACAAACACTGCATAAAATTACACATGTCTTCAACAACTATGGAAATAAATTTATGGAAGGGAAACTGTTGTGTCAAAAGAGTGTGTGTTTTTTATTCACACATATCACCCGAACTATCCAAAGAACTGCAGCGGTTTACACTCCTACAAATAACAATCACGTCTGAAATTGCCTATCACTCCTTGTCCAACGGCACTGGGCTTCGTCTTACTTTTTAACCACTACCTACCTGCCTGACAGTTGGGTATGTGGTAGAGGCAGGGGCTGGGGGAAGGGGGAGATTCTTTCTCCCTTCTCAGTTACATTTTACAGTTCATTAACTGAATGAAGCTGAACATCTTTGTTGCATATTTATTGGAAATTTATACTTTCTCTCTGTTACCCTATTAGAGTCTTTTGCACATTTTCTCACTGGATTGCTTGTCTTTTCCATATTGATTATGAAAGTGCATTTTGCTTTGTATATTAGCAAAGTAGACCCTTTGTTAGTCAAATGTATTGCAATACATCTCCCCAATATGTCATTTATCTTTCGGTGATGTTTAGGGTAGTTCTGCCTTAAAGTTTCAAATGCTTACTTAATCGAATACACTGGATTGCAGCACACTTCTTTATTCTCACAAAATCACTTGACCATGAGCAGATTGGGGACCAAGCAGGTGCACCTGGGCCTGCCTGGCACTCAGCTGAGTGCTCAAACGTGCCAGGGTGGGGTGTTCCCGAGGAAAGTTATGCATAAGGACAGGTGCAGGCTTGAATTCAAAAACGAACTGTGTAAAGCTAATGTCTAATCAGGGACACATTTTTATCACAAGTTCAAATATGTGCACAGACATGGGAGGAGAAATTTTATTATAAAATCAAAAAAATAAATAAATGAAAGATTTAAACGTATGTTCGTGGTCTCCAGTTAATGCCCTGGTGGTCTGCCAACTTGTTAAACTGTAACGCGTAACACAGCGCACCATTTCTACTTACTTATTATTACAGTTTCTTAATGAGAAGAGACTTTAAAAATATAATCAAAACCAAAATCCTTCATGAGACACCAGCATCACCTCTGCGGAACGTGGTCTGGAGGTCACAGAACACCAACAGGAGGCCGGCAGAGCCTCATTTTTGCTGCGGAAGGGGACACCCCCTCCGCGACCCACCTCCATTCAGGCTTCGCAGCCAGACACTTGGCTTTAAGAAGAAAGGCTCTGGAAGGGGACACCTTTAAAACTTGGCCTCGTGACCCTCACTGCAGACTCAGGGAGCAGCAGAACAAAACGCAAAGGTGGCTTTTAAAAATGGCTAACAGCAAATGCCATGCCTGCCACGTGGTCAACATGCCGGATGGGACACCCATTCGTCGGAAGGCTCCGTCCCCAGTTCCCGGCAGGATGCTGCCAGCCTGCTCCTCGACCCCGACATCCACGTCCGTCACTTATGACCCGCCCCAAAATGATGAGAAAATGGCAGAGACAGGGACTCCAAGGAAGAAGAATATATTATACCACCACCAAGATGGCCAGCATCTCCATGACCATGTTTCGGAGAAAAGATCAGAAAAATGACGGAGAAACTATGAATTAAAGAGTCCATGGATACAGGCCTTAGATCTTAATCTTTTAAAACATGTGCAGGTAATCCTCAAGTTGGCAGGCTCTTAAAAAGTAAAATATTATAACTCTTGCTGCTGTGGACATCTCAAACTGTTTTTTACAAAGTACTTATTACATATTCTTCTTCTATGAGGGTAAAATAAACCAGGAACACAACCCGTAAAAGAACCTGGCATGCCACTTTTCAAATGAGGAGACCGACACGCAGAAGGAAATAACTGTCCCAGAGCCATAAATCCTGTTGTCGTCATTGTCCCTATAGTTTTCAAAATTCTCTCGTGAAAAAGGCACCTCAGAGCTCTCACTAGGGAAAAAAAAAGGTAAAGGAGAAGGAAGATTTTTTAAATTGTAGACTTTTTTAATTTAGAATTTGTATCAGGGTATAATTTACATAGAGTGAAATGTACAGGTCTTAAATAAAAAAGATTCAACTTTTAAATAAATAAATAGATAAACCCCCTATATAATCACGGCCAGAGGTCCATATTCCAGGCTGCTGGAATAAACTGGCCACAAGTATCCTTTACTTTCCACTGGCTTCCGTGCCAGAGCAGCCTCCTGGGGACAGAGCCGGTCTGGTCG
Source organism: Avahi laniger (assembly GCA_963575035.1). Classification (NCBI taxonomy): domain Eukaryota; kingdom Metazoa; phylum Chordata; class Mammalia; order Primates; family Indriidae; genus Avahi; species Avahi laniger. Next base: position 17,671 of record CAUYSK010086316.1, on the reverse strand, counting down.
GACTACAGGGCGACCCAGCAGAGCTTGGGGATGACTCCGGAAGACTCTATCCAGACATTAAGGCAGAGTGTGAAACACTCCCACAAAATGAGTGTGTGCACTAGGTAAGCTCCAAATTTAATTTATTTTATGCTGATGAGGTTTATGGGACTTTTAAAATACGAAGCTCAGCTGTTTCGGATTTGCTTTGTTGACTGTGCTTTAATTAATGATAGTGCCTTTATGGAGAAAAAGCAGCATCAAGAAGAAATACAGTCAGAAATGATCCATTCAAAGCCTCTCGTTGGCCCGGGCTGTGAAGTGAATGAGATTCTTTAACCTCACTTGGGGTCAGAAAGTGGGGGTGCGTGGGCGAGGAGATGGGGTGCAGGTGGCTCCACCTGTGGGGTGGGGCTGCCATAGAAAGCACAAGGCCCATCCCTAACACCGGGCTGGCTGGAGAAGGTCAGTGCACGGTCATTAATTGATGAAGAGGAGCCAGGATTATAAGTGTTACAAACAAGATCTCCAAAGATCTTCAAATTATATAGAAAAATCCAACACGAAGCTGGCGACAGTTATTTCCAAGCTCCTCATAGTAAAACCACATTCATTCAAAGTCAATGCATCCAGAGTTTGCAACAATTCCCCATGGCTTGCAGACATCCTGCGTCTCGCAGCATCCCAAGTTAGGTCTAAACATGGCCCCAGCTCTATCTTTCCAGCTTCATCTGCTGCTTCTCCTCAAGCATCCTCCAGCCACTCCAAAGCAGTCCATTTTCTACCCACGTCTCTCACTCCTCCCAGCCCTTCCCTATGCTGTGTTCTCCACCGTCAATGGCCCTCAAGGTTCGGCCTGACGTCACTTCCGCTGGGAATACTCCGCAGCCTCACTGCAGACAACTGGCTGTCTCCTCTGCTGGGCACCCCAAAATCTTTGTGCCTATATCTAAAGTAGCCCTTTATTTTCATGAACTAGTTATTGTTTTTCTCCTCCATTAAAGTACTAATTCCTTTTCAGTGGCCAAAAGGGAGCCTGAAATATAGCAGGTGATTAAAATGATTCAACATGAATGAATACAGACGTTCACGACAATGGCTTGTATAGATTCTCTCATGAAATTCTTATCACTTTAAGCAAACTTCTCCATAGTTGTGATTCTCGAGGGGGAAAAAATTCATGACAATAAAAGAAACATAAAAAAGAAAAACAAAAATCACTGACAATCCTGCCTTGTTTTATTTTCCTTTGTTCCCGTTCATCCCACGTCTATGCACTGTCGAGTAGAGCAGGCTGTAATCACAGGGCATTTCCCACAGCACGTACTGCAGAGACCTACAGTAGAGCCAAACTGAAGCTTTCGCAGTCACAGGACAGGGAGGGGTAGAGGTCATGGTCAGGGTCACTAACTACCTGGAGGACAGAAATGTTACCCACAGGCAGGATGGTCCAGACAGGTCTTAAAGGACAGGTCAGCAAACAGGCAGGATGTCCAGCATGTAAGAGGAAGTGGAAGAGCCACGCCTGGAAGCAGATTCCAGGTACAGAGGCCAGGTTGGGAGCCCTGGGACTCAGGGAGAAGGAGCTGTAGACGGATGGCCAAAGTCCACAGGCACAGGACAGATTCGGGGGTGGAGAAGAAGAAGCTACAGTAACAAATGGAAAGATGAGAAACAGGGATGCAGGCGACCAAGCCCAAAATTTGCCCAATTTATTGATTTGTTCAGCAAAATCCCTCTGCATGGATCTGCACAGACACGGATTAATTAATCTTGATCCACACTCCCTTCTTTGCAGATTCTCTTCAAGTCTTTCTTCTCAACTGCATTCTCATTCTCACACATCAGGATGGGTTGAGTTGAAACCTTCTCTTAAAGTCACTGTCTCAAACCACCACACTAATACACATGTATTAATCCTCAGCCCATGCTTCAACCAATGGTAGAGACAATGCAATATTCAAAAACCGGATAAGACCCTACAGAGATCATCTAGTTCAGGCTTTCTTTTTTTTTTTGTAGATAAGGAAATTGGGGGCAAGGGACAAGCCTAGTAAGTGGTTGGAGAAGAACTAATAATCATAAAAATATGGGACAGACCCTGGGCTAAGCATCCTCAATTCCCAATCGACTTTAAACTCCGCAACACCTTTAAACCTCTTTTACAGACTGAGACGCAGGAAGTTTGGGTGACACGTGCAGAACCAGCAAGCAGCACACAGCCAGGTAGAAGAGCCCCAAACAGAGGGGCACCCTTACTCCACAAACACCATTTTTAATTGCTGCATAAAGCTTGCACAACTGACAAGGGAAACGAGTCACAGAGAACCTGAAGCTGGCCCCAAGCCCATGAGGACTGGACTCCAGGACTCCGGTGGCCCATACTCCACAGCGAACCAACAGGCGATGCGACAGGGAACCCGTGCCAGGGAACCGGACCAGGGGTGGCAGCTCCAACACCCAGCTGTGGCAGGAGGCGGGGCGCAGCCTGCCAAACAAGGAGGTCTGAACTGCTTCCGTGAGCTGAGTCAGCTCCACTGCATGACTTGGGTCTCTTCTAGGACAAAGGGGCTATTAGCGTTGTATGTCTTTAAACCCAGTGTCTTCGCGTATCAAATTGCACTCCACCTCCCCATTAGTGCAAATTAATGAGGTGTTTTTATAGGTCTTTATTCCCCTTGGCATAAAATTAAAATGAAATAAATAAAACAGTAATTAGAAACTCAATAAGGAAGCTATTTAGCTTAAAACTGACAATGTTTACAGTGCCGCTTTACTTGCTACACTTTTATTGTGCTATTCTGTCTTGAGTTTTTTAGCTAAAAAAAGTCTTTCTAAAAAACAAAAAACTCAGCTCATTTTTCCCAAAATTTCACCAGATTGCTTCAACCCAAAAATATTTTCAAAAATATCCCAAACTCTCTGTCCCACTGAATTGGCAGCACAGGGCAGACTTGCTCCCTTGGTGTCACTGTGTAGTGGCGTCATGTGCATACATGTGGTGTCCCCACCCAGCTTTATTCTCTCTGAGAGAATAGAGAGTTCAGCTCACACAGTTTTGAGTGGAGTGACCAACTTGTCACGATTTCCCTGGGACTATCCTGATTTAAGCAATGAAAGTTCCGCAGCCTGGGAATGCTCTGGGTCCCAGGCAAAGTGGGACATTGGTCTCCCTATTTTTGAGCTTCTTAAAGTCCTGGTATCACCTCCCTCCAGCTTCTCACTGCACAGTCTCTGGTTTCTTTCCCCCATTTTGACCCTATTCCCTGCTCCAGTGTGACCTGTGTTGTCCAAGGTGCAACAGCCCACCGAAAAGCCACCTTCAAGACTTCGGCCTTCGGAAACTGCAGCCCTGAGCATCTCCTCCTTCTTGAGATTCACTCCTCCTCCCTGTCCACATCTACCCCCAGCTGCTCCTTCTCCAGCCTTCGTCATCGCCTCTCTCCATCTCCAAGCCCCAGACCTCCCAGAGTTCTGCCCTCAGCCGTCTTCCTTTCACCTGAAATGCACTTTGCCCGGGCATCTGTTACTCCTCCAGCTTCAACCGTGCCCACAAGCCAACATGCCCAAGTTCCACCAGCACCCCCTCCCTCCCGAGGACAAGACCCATATTCCACCTGTCTTATGAAAAAAACACAGGATGCCTCGCAACCACCTGATTCCGGCATCTTGCCTCTCCCCCTTTTCCTCTTGAGAGCACCCCGCTCCAAGCTAGGAGAGTGGCAGTCCTCCTCTGTCCTCCCTCCCACCTCCCCACATCTGAGCACTCGGTGAACACTGGGGACCACCCCCTGGCAGTCTCCACCCCCCCCACCCCTCTCCACCGTGCGACTGCCACATCTAGCTGAGGCTCCCACCACCTCCTGCCTAGACCATCAGAAAGTCGTAAGCATTCCTCTCCCGCTCGGAAGCACTTGGTGTTGTCAGAATTCCCCAAACATGAATTTACTTATGACACTTTCAGTGGCTTTCCAATGCCTCTAAGGACAAAGTTTAAACTCTTCAGAATGGTATCTGAAACCTTTCCTCACTTGGCTCCAAATTCTATTCAGCCTGATATCTGGACACTCCCTTTCGCATCCCCAGAACTCCACTTCCCCCCGGACCACATGCCAGGGCTACAGCAGCTCATGTGCCCACAGGTTGAGACGAGCCAGAACTTCCCCATCCTGTTACATCTGTTACTTTTACTTTTCTATATTGACTCTTAAATGCTAATCCATGTGTGGACTTTTGTTTTTGTGATTAAAGGCATAGTATTAGTATAATTTTTCTTTTCCTTTTCAATTAACATCATTAGTATTCTCATATTACTATATGGCTTTCAAAATTAATTTGATGGCTATACAAACCGTGATGGTTAATTTTACATGTCAATTTGACTGGGCCACAGGGTGCCCAGATATTTGGTTAAACGTTATTTCTGGGTGTGTCTGTGAGGGTGTTTCTGGATGAGAGTAACATTTGAGTCAGTACACTGAGTAGAGCAGCTTGGCCTCCCTACGGTCGGTGGACCTCATATGATCTGTTGAAGGCTGGAATAGAATACGAGGCTGAATAAGAAAGAATTACTCTCTCCACCTGACTGTTTTCGAGCTGAGACATCAGTCTCCACTGACTTCAGACTAGGACACCAAAGGAATCTACATCAACAGCTCTCCTGGGTCTGGGTTTCTCAGCCTCCATAACCATATAAGTCAATTCCTTATAATAAATCTCTTACACACACACACACACACACACACACACACACATATACACAAACACATACACACACACACACATACACATCCTATTGCTTCTATTTCTCTGGAGAACACTGACTAACACACCAACCCCCATAATTTAACAAATCACTTCCCTGTTATGGGACCTTTAGGTGGCTTTCAATTTTTTACTATTGCAAATATTACTGCAGTGAACATTTTCTTACACATGGCTTTTGTTGTCTTTTTAATAATTGCCTCAGGATAAATTCCCAGAGGCAGGATTGCTGGGTCAAAGTGTGTGGAAATTTTATGATCCCTTATAATTGCTGCCAAATTGTTTTTCCAAAGAGCCGTACAAATTCCATGGCCACCACACCAAGGGCCTAGTAATTTCCCTAACATTGGTCTAAAAAAAACAAAAAAAACAAATAAAAAAACTTCTATTCATTGGAAACATGTAAAATGCTACCTCATTATTATTTTAATTTGCATGTCTTTTGTTATTAATAAGCTTAATTTTTTCAAATGTGCTTACTAAGCACATGCTAATGTTTATTCATATCACTGATCTGTTTATCAACATGCCGTTTCTTAGGCATCGGTTGAAATATTTGTCATAAAATGTAACCCTTCGATCATCATATTTCACGCAAATATTTTCCCAGTCTGTTTTATTGTTTGCTTTCAGCTACATTATTGTTCATTTTATGGAACTCTAATGAAAACTACAAAAGAAAGTGCTAATGTCTTCCTTCACTGTGTTTTCTACCAGTCGGGATGGAAATGATTCTAAGACCTTATAGTAGTTAGCTGTACTGAAATGAGAGTCAGAGCAAGGAAGGTTCCTATTGGGCTGCACCACCGTCTGCCATGGAGCTCTAGGCAGGTTTCTGTGCCTTGGTTTTCTCATCTGTGAAGTGGGTAGTAACTTCCAGCCAAGGCTGTAGGGAGCCTTAGATTAGAAGACACCTTGGAAGTCCCTACACTGCACCTGGCGTCCAATAAACATAACACCGAACAAGTTGGCCACATTCTTCACGTAATCTCCTTGTCATCTCCCCATAAATTAAGCATTTCTATCTAACTCTGTAACTTCTCTAGAATTAATTGTGGTATTGGATAAATTTTAAATTAACTTTTTTTAAGAAATTGCTAGCTATCTATTCAAACATTTTCCTTCCTCTTGTTTCTGAGTCACGCATTATTCACCGACTTCTCTCATTATGGACCATCACTGTTGGAGGGCTTCAAAACGGGTAAAATGAAAGACAGTGCTCTATAAGGTAAAATAGAGATTTATATTAATATTTCCGCAGGATATCTACATAACATGACTTTTGTTTTCTGTTTTGTTTTGGTTTTTGACTCAATTTAATTAAACCGTCCTATTGCCAGTATTTTCTAATTAGCAATGTGGTATACTTGACTGATCAGTGGAATCAGAATCAAAAAACCTATATTCAAATGCCAGCCCTGAGAAATTCTCTTGCAGCAAGTCATTTGGCCCGCACCTTTGGTGTTCTCCATCAGTAAGGTGAGGATGATAACAGCTAACCTTTTTAACGCCTAAGAATATTGCGAGACTCAATGAGATGTACGGCAGGGGTGTTCTTCCTGTTATTGTGATTATGGCTGTTACCATAAGGGTTGTTTCCATATTCCTTCTACTTCTGATACATCTCCACGTCCTTCTCAGAGCACAGAAGTTAAGAGCTTGGACGCAGGAGAACAGTTCAGGCTATTGACCAGCTGTTGTTCAATAGATTCAGGGAAATTTGCATAACTTCCCTGAGCTTCAGGCTTCTTGTTAGTAAAATGGAGATTGCAGTGAGGACAGAATTAGTTAATGTATGTAGAAGTATTTAGCAGCCTGCACTTACAAAGCAGCGCTGGATAAATTACAGCAATGTGTTGCTTATTCTCCTTAACCCTCAAAGAGTCATTCTCTACCTACCACGGATTGCATTCGTCACTGGCTCTCAGGCTTCTGAGGGGTGCCAGGCAATGAAAGACATGGGGGAAAAAAAAAAAAAGCAACCAGAGAAAGATATAAGGGTATTTATTTTCCACCCTTCCTTCAGGGCCAGGTTTTCCACAATGGCTGCCTCTCCTGCACCCAGGGACATAGCTGCTGTGTGGTGGCCTCTCTTCCAGAGCCAGGGGTCCAGGGGGTTCTTTTCAGAACTAGAGGCTATCAGGGCTTCCCAGTGAGCTGGCCTTTGGTGCTTCATTATCTGCTGTCGGTTCCCTTAACCTTGTCCACGTTTCTGTAAAAAGTCTCTTCCTAAAGTCACTTCAGTTGACCCTTTGAGTGCGTCATCTGCTGGTGTGAGTCTTAGTCCTTGTTTTAACTGATGAGCCAAGTCTTCATAGTTCTTTGAGTACTACAGGTGTGTCACGTTGGGGGCAATGTCCATATCCCACCTAGGTCCGTGGCCCAGTCAAAACGTAAGCACTTCTCACACTTCCCAGTTTTCTAGAATTAGTGTAGCAGTTGCTTTTAAAGTTATAGAATTTCCCATCAGAGAATTTCATTACTTTTGTTCTGAATATCACATAAAGAAAAGGGCACATTGTCGTTGAACCTAAAATAACATGAAGATTCTAACTGGAGGACAAACTGACATGTTGATGTCACATCTCCTGACAAAACTTAGCATGAGATGACACCTCCCAGATCCGCGTGACACCACCCAAAATGCTAGACCTCCAAGCTCCAGTGATGTTTCCTATTAGCACATTTGAGATCCGTACTCTTCCAGCTTGGCCATGTTCGTTCCATCACAGCTTTGGCCAAAGAACACTGCCAGAATGTTCACCAACACCCAAGTGTACAAGGAAATCAGATCCTGGAAGGATTCACAATGCTGAAAGTTCCCTGATCTTCCCTGATATTTCTTTCTCATGAAACTTGCCAGAAATAAAATTAAATCCAAAATAAACTCACATATTTCAGAGGTTGGGACCATTTCATGGGGGGAAATGCATTTGCAGTTTATATAACAGCAGACAGCAAGGAGGTAAATTGTTAGAATGACCACCTGCAAAAAAAAAATTTTTTCCCCCACTGTCACTGCAATAGCTCTAAACAGTACTGTGGGGGGTTTAAATGAGGTGTTTAGATTCTCTTTTTAAATTTGTAGTAGTGTCAAATTTTCATAATTATGAAAGAGTAATCTCCAGAGTAGAAATTTTCATCTGAAGAAATATATGGTTGGGCAAAGAAATTGATCTTCAGGTTGACTTCATAAAGCCAAAACAAATAAATGCAAAATAAAGACATATACATGCGGAAGTATCCATTTTGAAACTTTTTTTAGAAAAAATAAAAATAAAGAACCACAAAAGGACTCACCCTCTCACATGTCAACCTTGCTCTCCACAATTATTCAAATAAGGTTGCCCAACATGAAAGCCACCACATATGACGACTTAAATTTAAATTCATTACAGTAAAATTAATAAATCAGTTCTTCAGTCACAGTAGCCACATTTCAAGTGCTCAACAGCCACCTGCAGCCAGTAGTTACCACATCAGACAGTGCAGAGTATCGAACATTTTCATCACCACAGGAAGTTCTGCTGGACACCAGTGGCTCAAACTATTTCAGTCCAAGCACATCTACATTTTCCCCGACAGCAGGTCAGTAATTACAACTGACAAAAGTTACAGACCTTGTCAAGAGCAGCAATTATCCATTTCCCTAACCTCAGCCTTCCTCTGGCAAGGCTGGGAACGCTGAATGGCTGGGCAGGCTTGCCATGCAACTCTGGCCAGCAGGATGCACACAGAACTCCACTGGACACTCCCGGGACGTTTTTCCTTCATAAGCGTATTGCACCTTGCTCCTTCTTCATCCTTCAACATAAATATAATCAGCTCTCCGTATCTACCATGGGTTCTACATCCATAGATCCAAGCAACCACGGATTGAAAATACTGGGGGAAAAAATTGCATCTGTACTGAATGCATGCACACTTTTTTCTTGTATTATTCCCTAAACAATACAGTATAATAAACATTTACATAGCATTTACATTGTATTAGGTATTATAAGTAATCTAGAGATGATTTAAAGTATGTGGGAGGATGTGTGTAGGTTATATGCAAACACAACACCATTTTATATCAAGGACTTGAGCATCTGTAGATTTTGGAATCTGCGAGATGTCCTGGACCAATTCCCCAGGGATCCCGAGGGACAACTGTATGGAGACTGGAATTGCAGCAGCCATTTCACAAGCAAAAGGCAAATGCTTGAGGAAGGTCAACACAACAAATTCAACAGAATACAGAGACCGAAGGAACCTGCAATTGTGATGGATATTTGAGGAGCTAGCAAAACCAATAGAAGCAATTACTCATCTCTACGTAATTTTTTTAAGTGCACAATTGTATCCATACTTGTTTACACCACTATTAGGTGGTGTGTATTCTGTTAGGTGCAGTCACATTGCTGCTACAACTGTTAATCCACAGAGGGGAGGCTCTGTGAACTAAGCATCCTAAGATCTAAGGTAACCCAAGTCCCTGGAATTATGAAGTCCATAACAATCCAACTGCTAATAACAACTTATATTTATATTTACTTTTATGTCAAGGCTCACATATATCTAAGTAGATAATATAATCACAAAATAATTTGACTAATTAAATTTTACACTTACTATTTAACATGTCCGTGTGTGTATGTATATCTCACAAATACATAAATTTATACTTTTTAAAAGGATAGTGAGAAATTACAGATTGAATGGAAACATACTGAAAAGTTTTAGCAAACATCTTTGAGTATAAGCATATGGATAAGTTTTCTGCTTTAAATGTGTTCTTTAATGGGCACAGACTCCTTTTGTTGCATATATGTGTAATTTATAAACATCCAGAAACATATGTGGATAGATAACTTAACACTCTTTCAGATTTAAACAAAATGGTTTATCTGCTAAAACCAAGTTGGTAGTTGTTTTCCCGAAATGATCTTAGGGGTTGCTGGAAAGATCCCTTTATCCACAAAAATACCATTTGTTAGTGTCTGAAATCCCACTGTAAGAAATATCGTTAGCTTAAGCAAAACAGGAGTTTTGAAGTATGAAAAATACAATACTCCTTGAGGAAAGAACATATCCCTTGTTGGTTCTTTACAATACTTGGTGTGAGAAATATATCTTTTCTCGAAGAACGCCAGGACCCTGGAGTGCTATGCTTTGGAATGGAACAATGGAGACATGGTCTGCCAACATCCTTTTTCAATCTTCCCACTGTCCTCTAGGATAGCCAGGGGCTATCACTAAGTCTACTTGTTAGTGGTGGGAGCTGGCTAACAACTTGGGAGTGAATGAATGAATGAGTGAGTGAATGATCAGCAGTAAAGCCCAGCCTTTGCCCAGAACACAGACTTCCTGCAACAGCACCTCCTCATCTCCAATGCTAACCCTGAAGCCATGATGGCCTCCTAGACTTCACACCGCAATGCATTTTTTGAAGCTATGCATCGCACTTATTTTTACCCCAATTTGTAAGGTGATTGGATGTTCTTGCATTGTCCCAAACAAAGGGAAAGTTTAAAAGCAACATTACAATCACTAAATGGTGATTTAAAAAAACTGTTGTATAATTTTCCTCTTATCAAAATGTTCCAACACACAGACAACTCAAATGTAGGACTTCAATGGCTTTCGGATGTGTGCCTCCTCTCTGCTACCTGCAGTTTCCCACTCGGGGTCCTCTCCTGGTTTTGCCCTGGAACTTTCAAAAGTAAGAAGCCCTCTTTGCTTCACGTACCCTCCATCATCACGTGCTGATCCTACGAAGAGCACATTTGAACCTGACTTAGAGCAGATGTTGTATTCAATAACTTTGACTCAGGTGATCTATTAAGTTTTATTTAGCTCTTCTCTTTACACATATGGTACATGTTAAGACTTTTATAAAGACATGAGGCATGCTGGGAGAAAGCTCCGCTAAGACTTTATGAAGTAAAACAACTGTCCCAGTTTGATATTTTTCTGACATTTTAATTCACTGCTTATATACTTCTCTAACTGCAATGTTAAATCTTGTTAAACCTGAGAAAGGGTGACAATCTAAGACAGTAATTGTTTCTAATACACTGTCAAGGAGTTTTTTGAAGTATCCACGGGTAAATTAAAGGTGTCTGGAACTATAATTTGGAGCCAAAGGCATATTGTACTCCACCATCAGAAAGAAAGAAGAGAAAGACAGACTGACTGACTGACTAGAACAATAACTTTGAGCAGGGAAGCAGAGACCACTAGGGTTTTAAAGTGCTGAGATTCTTGAGTAAGTCCCGTGTTCTGCAATATGAACCCTTCTTGGCCATCACTGCATGCTCAGATTAAACGCCACTCAGATCCGAAGCTCGTTTATCTAATTTACAGTTGGAAGTTTTTCTGTGAATAACTCCTACAAGCCCTCAGGTATAAAGCCCTCTTCAGTCATCTGGTTTGTCAGCTACACAGATTCAACATTCGGTTCACAAGCTTGGACCCTAATGGGATTTAAATCAACAAGAGGAATTTATTGCCGCTTTGGGGGCTTTTGTAATATCTCCTTCTGAAGGTTTATCTGAGTTAATCAGGATAACAAAATGTTAGGTTTTTTTTCATTTTTCATATCAAATCACAGCCCACTTTTCAAAACACAGCACATTATAATTTCCAAGGGAACATATTTTATACACACATGTATATATTATATTTATAGAGTGTATGTTTGTGTGGCAAGTGTGTATACATATACACAATATAAAATATAGTATATACATATACGATATATACTATTCATTTCTCTTGATTTGTTTCTCTTTGTTTCACGCAACACTTAGCAATGTTTGTTAAACTGAAGAGTCTCCTCAATGCCTCCTCGTAAGACGATAAGGGAAATCAGTAGATTCCTCTTACCTTTTTAACAACGAAGGGAAAATCAAAGCCGTATAAGATGCCGAGTTCTCACCAGGGTCCCGTGGAAGCCCAACCACCCAGGGTCAGGAACAACAGACAGCACATCTGCACCTCAGCCTGCCTCTGTCCACCCGAAGCCTGGAGGAAAGGCCACCGAGCTCTCAGCAAACTCTCACAGGCCACAGCAGCCAGTGCAGTCCATGAGGCCAACTGTCCCTTTGGTCTATGCGGAATTCATCCAAGTCCAAAATTTGGCCTTCCATGGTAATTTTCACAGTTGGATGCCCCTGTTTTCCTTGAAGTAAATCCCTTTGTGCATAAAGTCATCCTGGAAATATATCATCACATGACTGTGTCACATGGAAACAATGTCTGCCACTTACTTAGTATCTACGGGCAACAGGCATTTGACCCACACTCTCTCTAACCCTTCAAGGCAAGTATCATGAGCCACATTTCACAGATGAAGATGCTGAAACTCAGGCACTCCGAGAGACCTGCCCAAGGCCACTCTGCCGATAAAGTAGCAGAGTCAGAAATAAACCCAAATGCGTGTGGCTTTGGAGTGACTCGGAGCATTACTTTGGGGTTAGCACTCTCTCAGCCGTGCTGGAGTCCCCACACTGGCCGCTTCTCTCCCCGGTTAGGTTTTACCACGCATGCCGCCACCAACGTGTCTCATTGTTCCAGATGTGCGATGTCATTTTCCCACACCTCTTCTTTAACCTCCTCGTCTTAGTCCCTTTGTCTGCTATAACAAAATACCACAGACTACATAATTTATAAAGAACAGAAATTGATTTTCTCACTGTTCTGGAGGATAGGAAGTCCACAATCAAGGCACCGGGACCTTCAGTTGTCTGGCGAGGGCTGCATCCTTTGGAAGGTAGGCACGAACGCTGCATCCCCACATGGCAGAATGTAAGAGGGCAAGCGAAGCCTCTTCTGTAAAGCTCTTGCTCCCATCCACGAGGGGAGGAGTCCTCATGATCTAATCACCTCTTAAAGGACCCGCTTCTTAATACTATCACGTTGGCCATTAACTTTCAACATCTGAATTTTGGAGGGGACATCCAACCACGCACATAGAGAAGGAAATCAGAGGCTAGGAAGGTGGCTCCTCCTAATGCTCCCTCCCTTATCCAACCTCATCCATCTCAACTCCACCCAAATCATGTAAATTTGCATATATATATTCTTGCATGCATACATGTGCGTGTTTGTGTATACCCACACGCACAGGAAAAGAAACTGCTGAGGAAAGTATGTGAAATATGAAATGCAAACTAAAGCAACAGAAAATCCCTCCGAGTTGAGATCAGAGGATATGTTCCCCAAGTCTGCTTTTGAACATCATACTATGGCCACTGAAAGAAATGTGTGCTCCATTTCTCAATAAAGCTGAGCTATTGCTGTTCAGATAGGAAGTGACAAGATACTCTTATTAGCAGGAAGGGCAAGAGAAGAAAGCAGTGGATTTCTTTATAAACCACATAAACTCCTCAGTTTAATTTTTCAAAATGAGATCTTTGTGACAAAACAAAAGACTAGAATAGTAATAATTGCCTGTAAGTCTTTCATAATATAATATGAATTATTCTAATCAGATTATCTGTACAAAGCTGGAATATGAGATTTTAGATGTGCAGTAAGAACATAGGATAAGAATAATAAATTTTGTAATATGAGAACTTTTAGAAGGTAAAGGCCAACCGGCCTGCCATCATTAGGGTTCTAAAACCACTTCATAGTTCTAGATGTACCTGTGCAGGGTAGATGTGGGGCTGACAGAGATGGAGACCAAGCTGAAAAAAGGGATACAGGAACAGAGGGCCTGAAGTCCCAGTAGATGAAAGCACCAGTATGCTCGATTTTTGATGGTTACTATATAATGAGGAACCTCTACTACCAAATGTATGTCTCATCTATTTTCATAAAATCACTTTTAGTCAGTCAATCAACAAACATTTAAGTACTAACGATTGTGCATCATGTTGGAATATCCAAAAAAAAAAGGTCCTTAATCTCAAGGACACATTACCTTGGAAGGCTAAGACTTACATAGGAAATACCCAGAAACTAACGTGCAATGCCTAATAAAGAAGCCAAACACCCTATGTCAAAGATACAAAAGCTATGGGGAGAAATCAGCATGTTGGCCAGAGTTGTCAGAGCTTCACGGAAAGGATGTGACTCGAGATTAACTTTGAAAGATGAAGAGGAATTAGAGACACTGAGGCAAGAAAAGTCATCAAGGCAGAGAATACAAACAGAACATAAAACCGTGGACGACCCTGAAAGACACACAAAAAGGAGACTGACTAGACTGCATGAATAGGATCCAAACCTGGGCAACGAAGGTGCTAGTCCCTTAAAATATGGAAAGTCTCCTGGATTATCCAGGTGGATTCAATTTAATTCAAGGGCCCTTTAACACATTAACTGCCATGTGAGTTGCATTTAACTCATGCTGGTTTTGAGCCGGGGACTTCACGAAGCATGTGTAACTCACACGTCTCTTCACCTTGGGAGCTGTGAGAATTATTTTTTAGGTTGCGTATAACTCATGCACAGAAAACAAGAAAAAATAACAAATTTTTCATTAAATTAGAACAGATCATTTTATTTTTGACATTTTTATTCTATTTTCATAATAAAACATCATGGTCCCAAGGGAAAATTTTTTTTTTCTAGTGTGGCAGTGAGTGTCTTAAATGTGGAAGAAGGAGGAAGAAGGGTCAGTTTCATAGTGAAGCCCCTCAAAAAATACCTGACTGTCTGTGAGTACAGGAAGGGACCCCAGCCAAGGAATGTGGGCAGCCTCTAGACGCTGGAGAAGGCAAGGAAGCAGCTTCTCCCCCACACCTGCTCAGCCCTACTGAAAGCTTGATTAGAGCCCAGCAAGACCCATTTTGGACTTCTGGCCACCAGTGGTCTGAGAGTCAATATGTGTTGTTTTAAATTTGTGATAATTTGTTACGACAGCAAGAGGAAGTCAATACATGCAACATTCTCAAGTTTCAGGTATCAGGGTGAAGACAATTTTCAGAGCCACTTGGCCTACTAGACATGTGTTTATCTCTTTGATTACATAGAAAGCTAACAGGACCAGGAGGCAGGCCTGGAGTTTCTTATGGCCACGTTACCTTCAAACAAAGATCTATTTTGAAAGGTCGTTGATACTATAACAGCTCTGTATTCAGAACACCTAGCCTAGTGCCTGACATACCGGTCCTCCACAAACATTAACTGTTATTCTTACAACATTGGTCACTGCAAGTCCAGTTTTCTGTATCCTAGGAACCCAGCACATTCTGCTTTATTTTAAGCACTGAAATGCCAGTTGTGATACTGCCATTTCATCCTCTGGTCAACAGCTTCTCTCCCCCTCCTTGGCCCTCTCCGGTCTTTGCGTCTCTCTCCCAACCTCAACACCCTCACTCCCAGCTTCCTCTGCTCCTCGTCACCACTTGGCTCTGACAGGTGCAGCTCTCTACCTCCAACCCCTCAAAAGCCATCAAAAGGCTGACATCTGCGGCCGGAGGAGCTCTCAGAAACAGTGAGTCTTTCCGCTGGATAAAAAGAAAAGAACGGCCAAGTTCAGGAGGAGAAATCAACCAGAACTGCCGCTGCTCTGTGTAGAGCCTCAGGCAGAGCAGAGGAGCTGCCCACAGGCTGTGGTCCTGAAAGTCACACGCAGGGGAGCAAAACAGCAGGAAGAGCCTGGAGTCTGATGACCAAGCCCTGAGAAGGCAGGGGCTTCCAGGGAGCCCCGGGAGGATGGCAGGATACAGTAGAGCCAACAGCAGCCAGACGGATGTTCTGTACTATGTTTACATTTTTTTTTCCCCATTAGAAATTTGTTAAGATTTATTTTCACTGATTTTTTTTCTGACTTTGGAACACTTCTTTCTAGAAATGCTGAAATTAATCCTTGAAATAGCCACTGGAACACCGGCATTGACATTTTCTTCCACTGTTGTAGTAACTGACAAGTGTTATCATTGTTCTTGAGCAAGGAAGGGGAAGAGCTCATGCAGTGACATTGTGGTCCTATTAGCTACTTGGAATGGATGGGCTGGAGAGACAAGAGATTAAAATCATTCAAGGGAACTGGCTAATCGGCATTCCAGTTTGAAGCAAGGAGACATCGGCCAAAAAGACCTCCATGGAAAGAGAGTCAACATGACGGTTTCCAGGCATCTCAAGAGGAGAAAGAAAGGGACTCATGCGAGCTGGACAAAAGACATGGCTTGTGGCAAAGTTGGCAAAATACATGAAGACATTTCTTCTTCAGTAGTTCTTCAATGGGGTGGAAAACCAAAGCCTGTATTTTGGAGAAAAGGGCATGAATATTATCTTGGAACAAGACTCCATGAGAGCTGGCAGCAACTCATTACCCGAAAGATGATCACTGGGGCCAGACTGGCGTCCAAGTCTGCAAACGATTAACTCGAGGACCGTATTAGTCATAGCTGTCAGCTTCTGAGAAAACCGTGTTAGATTTAGCAGTCACTCATAGGGTCAATTCAGGTATAAACTTTTAAGAAAGAGGTCCTCTCTTAAGCACAGAGGTCTCCCTAACATAAACTCATCCCAAAGAAAAGCAAGGAACAGAAGGAAGAGGAGTGAGAAGCAGAAGGCCCCTCATGATGGCAGGTCAGAAAGCTTCTAGGGGGTTTTGAGAGTCGGGGGGCCATTTCCAGCAGAGCTTCATGGAGATTGTTCTCCCACAACCCCTGTTGTGGCAGAAAGCAGCCACTGCTTTGCTCCTTAATTAAGAAAGAGCCTCCTTTATCTGAGAAGGGCACCCTTTTCTACCAGGAGTGCAACTTCAGGAGTGACCCTCCCAGAATGGTAAAGGAGAAAAGAGAAGCCCAGTGTAGACAGTCTGACCAACTGAATAGATCTCGGTTTTCAGTGGGGAAAAGAGGTTGCACCAGGTCACCTTCCCATTCTGCAAAAACCTTCAAAGAACAGCAGGGAGAGAATACAAAATAAAGCAAAGGTGGAGAGCACAACTTGAGCAAAGATGGGAAGAAGAAAGCACATGATCCTCTTCAGGTAGAAGGAGCAGGCTGGTAGGCTGCCAGGGAGGAAGGAGAATTATAGAGGACAGATCAACCCACAGTTGTTAACATAGAGCAGGATGGGCAAATGTCAGCCCACCACCTATTTTTATAAATAAAGTTTTATTAAACATAGCCATGTCCATTTGCTCATGTACTGTTTATAACTGTTTCATACTCCATCATAGTAGTGTGTTCCACAAAGCCTAAAATACTCACTTTATGCACACACACACACACATACACACACAGATGCTGACCCCTGATATAGATAGATGATGATTTTTGAAATACTGTAAAATCTCACCATACTATGAAGAGATTAAAATAAATAGAAGAACTACATGATAGGTTATGTGTAACCAAGAAAATTATTCACTTTGGGAACTAGGAAATCTTTTTGCAACCAAGGAATAATAATAGAAACACGAACTACACTTTTATTCATTTTGTGAATATGTTAAAGGACTTAGGAAAAAATATACAGTCACCAACACTTTTCAGTGATGGAGAATGAGGCGGTCAACACATAAAACGAGCACTGCAGTTCTGATTTACTCGGGCAGATAAGAAGAAAAGCAAAACAGATGTCATATGAGCACCTCCACTTACCATTTTCATTCATTTAAGAGTGCCCCCTGGCCAAGAGTGGTGGCTCACACCTGTAATCCTAGCACTCCGGGAGGCTGAGGAGGGAGGATCCTTTGAGCTCAGGAGTTTGAGACCAGCCTGAGCAAGAGCGAGACCCCGTCTCTACTAAAAAAATAGAAAGAAATTAGCTGGACAACTAAAAATTATACACAAAAAATTAGCCAGGCATGGTGGCACATGCCTGTAGTCCCAGCTACTTGGGAGGCTGAGGCAGGAGGATCGCTTGAGCCCAGGAGTTTGAGGTTGCTGTGAGCTAGGCTGATGCCATGGCACTCTACCCTGAGCAACAGAGTGAGACTCTGTCTCAAAAAAAAAAAGAAAAGAAAAGAAAGAGTGCC
>CAUYSK010086314.1:0-13491 GCA_963575035.1 Avahi laniger | reverse complement strand
GCGGATCGTTCTGAGCTCGGGTGTTCGAGACCAGCCTGAGCAAGAGCGAGACCTCATCTCTACCAAATATAGAAAGAAATTAATTGGACAGCTAAAAATACATATAGCAAAAATTAGCCGGGCATGGTGGCACATGCCTGTCATCCCAGCTACTTGGGAGGCTGAGGCAGTAGGATCGCTTGAGCCCAGGAGTTTGAGGTTGCTGTGAGCTAGGCTAACGCCACGGCACTCGCCCCAGGCAAGAAAGTGAGACTCTGTCTCAAAAAAAAAAAAAAAATTATTTTTAATCATCTATTAGCTGACAACTCAGTTTGGTCCTCCTTTAATTTTTTTTTTAAAAGCAAAGACTTGGAAACCACTTTTCTTGCAAAAGAATTTGTTACCTAGCCATTAATGTTTTTCACCTTCTTGACACTGACGTCAGTACTGTATTTGGAATTGTCCCTTTGGCACGCTGAAGACAGCATCCCATAGTAAGTGTAGAAAGGAGAGACTGCTCTTCTATCATAGACATGCTTTCGGGAGCTCAGTTTCAGGAAAGAGTATACAAATTTGAGGATCTGGAAACCAATTCTTTTAAAATTGTCTGTCATCATGTACTGCTTGGAAAGCCTTTACTATACTGCTGGATATGTGCATTAACCCAGCTTGAGTTTTTCTGCTCTAGAATCTCATATCTAGATTCTAGAGTCTTACTGTGAGAAAAGCTGAGAACATGGTTCTGGTGATCACAAGCATGTGAAGAGTGAAAATAACATTGTTTTATGCAATGTGCGGAGGGAAAAAGAGCAGTATTTGTAAATTAATATTTAGTTTATATTAGATGTGATATTAAACATATATGTATAATTAAATAATTAAATCAAATTCTATAAGTAGATATTTGGCTATTTTATTTATCCATAAGGTCTTCTAAGTTTGACAAAACCATTTTTTGGGGGCAAGCTTTACATTGTGAAAATAGGAGGATTGCTTCCTATTTGTGCATATGTAGTATGTAGTTCTAATTTTCTTTTATGTATATGTGCAGATATAATATCGTATATATTTCTTTTGTAAAGTTAAGACAATTCATTTTTGTTTTATATGTATTTTTAAACTTTTAAACTTTTAAAAAATGTTTAATTCTTTTATTATGGAAAAATGTAAACATACATTAGAATAGTATAATGAATCTCACGTACATATCACCCAGATTTAACAATGAGCAATTCATGGCCAGCCTTTTCATCGGTATTCCACCTTGGATTACTTTGAATTAATTATGAGGTATCATATTATTTTTTCCATGAACATTTCAGTATGAATCTCTGAAAGGAAAGGACTCTTAAATAAGTCTGTCCATAATACCATTATTGCCCCTGAAAAATAATTTTTTCATATCATCAAATATCTAGATCAGGATCAAGTTACAATTATCTTATAAAATTTTTGTTTTTGTTCAAGTGTGGATCTAAGTATGTATATTGATACTAGTTATGTCTCTTGTATCTTTTAAAATCAATTAGGTCCTCTACCATTTCTATTTTTATTTATAGTTTATTTGCTGAAGGAACTGGATCCATTTGTCCTATAATATTTCCCACAGTCTGGATTTTGATGAATGCATGCCCATGGTGTCATTTAACATATTCCTCTGTCCCCTGTTATTCCTGTAAATTGGTAGCTTGAGAGGCTTGACTTGAGAGGCTTGATTGGATTCAGTTTATTTATCCATTCATTCATTCCCATATATTTTGTTTGGCAAAAGTATTTTGGGAGACACATAATATTCTTGCTGCTTTGTTGCAGTGTCATTGACATGCAATAAACTGGACATACTTAAAGTGTATTATTTGATGAGTTTTAGCATATGTATACACTGAGAAACCATTGCTACAATCAAGATAATGAACACGGCCATCAAGAAAAGACTTTCCTTACCAAGGGTAAGCATGATGAGAAGTAAAAGATGTAAGTAGGAGGGAATCTTGGTCTTGCCGCACACTGAATTAGAGTAGACCTTCATGAGCCTGTGATTTTCAAACACTTTAGCAATTACATAATTTCTTTTAAACAAAATCTTATATAGAACTGTAATGCACAATAGAGACAATTAAAGGGAGTGTTTTAATAGTATAAATCTATTTTATGATCATAATCTATTTTATAGGTATTGATACATTTATAATAAAGTAACCAATATAAAATATCATTGATTATTGAGTTAATCATATCAAAGTGTTATTGATGTAATAAAAATACTATGAATAGATTTATGCTTATCTTTATGCCACAATTTAAAACAAAAAAAATTTAAATAAGTAAACTGGCTACTGACAATGACAATTATGTAAAATTCCTTTTTATTTTTAATTGTAGTAAAATACATATACCATAAAATTTACCATCTTAACCATTTCTGAGAGTACTGTTCAGTAGCGTTAAGTATATTCACATTGTTGTACAACCAAGCCCTAGAACTCTCTTCATCTTGCAAAACTGAAACTTTGTACCCACTAAAGGTACAAATGAAACAATATACCCTCCCCATTTCCCCCTTCCCCCAACTCGTGGTGAACACCATTCTACTTCCTGTCTCTATGAAGTTGACTACTCTAGATATCTCATATAAGTGGAATCATGCAGTGTTTGCCCTTTTGTGACTGGCTTATTTCACTTAGCAGAATGTCCTTAAGGTTTATCAATGTTGTAGTATATGCTAGAATTTCCTTCCTTTTTAAGGCTGAATACTCCATTGTATGTATATACTTCATTTTGTTTATCTATTTATATACATTGATAGATACTTGGGTTGCTTCCCCTTTTTGGCTCTTGTGAATACTGCTGCTGTGAACATGGGTATACAAATATCTCTTTGAGACATTGCTTTCAGTAGTGGATTTCCTTTTGTATTTTGCTTTGGCTGTATAGTATAAAAAAATCTTATTCAGATAAATAGTTGCAAATGGTAACAATTTGTATTAATAGTAGCTTGCCATAGAGTGTTATAACTCATCTGAATGTAAACTCATTTAGAATCATGTAGAGGAATTATGAGACATTTTAGTTCCAAAGTCAATCATTAGTGATATCTAAAAGCTTCTTTGCTTTTTTCAACCAGTAAGTGTATAGTTTGGAGACTCAATGAAAGGATTTCTAGCCAGTTAAAATTTGTATCTTATGACACAATCTGTGATGTCATTTAAAGGAACCTTTGACCTCTCACTGTTCTTTTTTTGTAAGATATTCTCTCAAACTTTCAAAACAATCAAATATATTTTATTCTTTTTGAGGACTGCGTATTTTGTTTCAGTTTTATTTTTAATATTTCTTTACAGTTTTTAAACTTGATAGCAGTGTAATTTTATTGCTAAACTGATTGCTCAGAGTGTTAAACATCTATTCAACAAATATTTTTGGGATACCCTAAGTCTACAATTTACAAATGATAATTCACAAAAACCACGATCCTTGGCTTAATGGAACTCACAATTTGGTAGGGTTGATGAATAATAAATAAATAAATAAATAAACAGCTGAATAAATAATTACACACTGTGGGTTTTTATGATAGAAAAGAACAGTCTGCTGTAAGAATAATAGGGGTGACTGCTTTAGCTTAAACAGGCAGGGAAGGCCTCTCTGAAGAGATGACGTTTAAGATGAGCCCTGATGGTTAGAAAGAACCTGCCATAATTTGGGAAAAGAGCATTTCAGACAACGGGAGCAGCGTGGGCAGTGATTCTACAACATGAAAGAGCTTGACATGTTTGAAAAACTGAAGCAAGATCCATGTGGCAGAAGCATATTCAGCGTATTAATTTCCTATTGCTGCTGCAACAAATCACCACAAACTTAATGGCTGAAAACAATATAAATTTATAGTTCTGGAGGTCAGAAGTCTGACCTGAATCTTAAGGGGCCAGAATCAAGATGTCACCAGGGCTGTATTCCTTCTGCAGGCTCTAAGGGAAAATCAGTCCCCTTGCCTTTTCCAGCTTCTAGAGGCTACCTGTATTCCTTGGCTCGTGGTCCCTTTCTCCATCGTCAGAGTATATCACTCCAACATCTGCTTCTGTCCTTGCATCTCCTTCTCTGACTCTAACTCTTCTGCCTCCCTTTTATAAGAACCCTTGTGATTGCATTGGGCCCACCTGGATAATCAGGATAATCTCCCCATCTCAAAATCTTTAATCACATCTGTGAAGTCTGTTTTGCCACGTAAGATAACATTCACAAGTTCCAGAGATTAGGATGTGGAAATTTTGGGGGCTGTTTTTCTGCCTACACGTTCAGGCAGTGGAGAAATGAGAAGCAAAGCTATATAAGCAAGTATACTATGTTAAGGCCCCATGATATTTTGCCTTAAACAGGATAGAAGATTATTTCTCTCTCATGTAATGATCCTGAGGAAGGCAGTCCAGGGCTGGGAGGATGGCTTTGCTCCACAAGGTGTTTGGTGCATTCTATCACATTGCACTGCCAGCTTCAACACGTGGCCTGGGACAGTTATGAGTCTACATTCCAGCCAGTGGAAAGGGGGAAACGGATAACAGGACAACACACCTGTTCCTTTCATAGGCATATAGGCATGACCCGGAAGAGGCATGTAACATTTCCACTCACATTATCTTTTTTTCTTTTTAGAAACAGGGTCTCACTCTGTCGCCCAGGCTGGAATGCAGTGGCACGATCATAGCTTGCTGGAACCTCAAACTCCTGGCGCTCTAATTTTCAAATATTTTTGTAGAGATAGGGATCTTCCTATGTTGCCCAGGCTGGTTTTGAACTCCAAGCAATCCTCCTGCCTCAACCTCCCAAAGCGCTGGGATTATATAGGTGTGAGCCATTGTGCCCAGCCCTGATCAGTGTTTACTAAGCATTTTTAAAAATGTGAGCTTTTAATGGAAATATGCTCTATATACAGAAAAATACACAAATTATAACTAAAAAGCTTGATGAATTTTCCTAAAGTGAACAAGCCAGTGTCACCAGAACCCCAGATGCCCTTTGTGCTGCCTCAGTCTCTATCCCTTGGGAGTAACCACTGCCCTGACTTCTGACACGATAGATTAGCTTTGCCTGCTTTCGAACATTATGTAAATGGTATCATATAGTACATGCTCTTCTGTAGCTAGATTCTTTCTCTCAACATTTTGTTTGTGAGATGCATCAGGTTATGTGTAGTTGTAATTCATTTTCCTTACTGTACAGTATTCTATTTTGTGAATATACTACAATGTTCTTACCCATTCTACTCTTGATGGGCATTTGGTTGTTTCTGATTTTTGGTTATCATGAATAGTGCTACTATAAACATTCTTGTATGTATCTTTCAATGGATATTTGTATGCATTTCAGTTGGGTATGGAACTGGACATGAAATCGCGGCTTCATAAGGAATGCTTATGTTCAATTTCAGTGGATACTGACAGTTTTCCAAAGTGTTTAAACCAACTTACTTTTCTGCCAGCAATGTAGGAGAGTTTTAGTTGCTCTGCTTCCTTGCTAGCACTTGGCATTGTCTATCTTTTTGATTTTATAATAGCTATTCTGTGGGTATGTAGTGATATGGCATAGTTTTAATTTGCATTTCCTTGATAGCTAAGTGTGGCCCCTTTCCCTATATTTATTACTCTCATTGTATATCCTCTTTTGTGAAATGTCTGATCAAGTCTTTTGCCCATTTTCCTGTTGAATTGTCTACTTCTTTCTAATAAGCTTTCCTCTATGTGCATTGTGGCATCTTGCTTTGAAAGATCCTATGTGTACTTATATAATCAGATTTAAATTTTGTTTGCATAATTTTTCCAATAACATTAGGCTGTTTAATTTATGCTGAAAGAGCTAAGAGCCTTATTTTTATGCTCACTGTGTGTTGTTTCAAAATGATGTTGTAACTTGGCAAGGACCACAGAACTATTTTGAAAAATTTCCCTGCTTCGACTATGCTGATGACTTGTGCACTGTTTTAACATGATAAAAGCTTAGTACCTATAACAAATTCAGCCACCATTTTATTCTGCCTTTAAATGACATCGTGAGAGCATTTTAGGTACATTATTTTCATTTTATGTACTGCCAATTGCTAGAGAAAGATTCATTTGATTCCAATATGCTATTTTTTGTTGTTTCATCTCCAGCCCAATCAATCTCATCATCCCCATCACTGAGTTTTTGTTTAAAATGTCCTGTTTTTAATCTATAATCCATTTCTGGCTTTACAGGTAATAATTTGAAACCATCTGAAAAAACTGTAAATAATAATAGCCCACAGAGACTGTTGTGGACCAGGCACAGTTCTGTGCTTTATGTGCTTTAACTCATTTAACCCATGTGAGGTAGGTGCTGTTAGCACTTTCATTTTACAGGTAATGAAACTGAAGCCTGGGAGAAGTAACATGGCAAAGTCACAGTGCTGATAAGTGAGAAACTCAGGATTTGAACCCTAATGCCTAGCCCTCAGTTCCCCCAGCCCCTTTATCTGGCTCTGTCAGCTTGATATGGCTAATTTCCTACTACCAGCGTGCTCATTGGCACACTTCACATTTTTTCCGTTTACTGATAGCACTACTGGGTGCGTGGAAACCCAACTATAAGCAAATGTTTGACTTGTCTAGATCCTCAAGGTTGGCCAGATGCATCCCATCTGCTGGGGTCCTTGTAGTCGGAGGTCAGACACAGGGATGTGGCTCACTCTTCTTATTCTCCTCCACAAAGCATGGGCAGCACATTTGTACTCTTCTGCTTCTTTCTTACATGGGTCAGAGCCTGACCCTCTTGCACACAGCATTGAAAACTAGGCTGTCTCTCTTTTTTTCCCCTCTTACATTTGGATTTGGGGCAGAGAGAGACCCATTTTGGGCCTTGAGCCTCAGCAATGCTTTCCACCCTAGATACGAGGGCTCTGTATCAGTATTTTGGGTATAAACCCAGCTAATGACAAAGCTGTGCTGTGACTTCCCATTTGCTGCTATCCCTAATGTAAATCTCAATGGGATAGCGGCAATGTTTTGGCCCTTACAGATGATGTTGGGGGTTATTAAATATGATTTTCATTTAGAAAGTAGAGCCCCTGGATGGCTCTTATCTTTGTTTTGGGAAACAAATTGGCCCTTCTCTAGTGTTCTGAATATTAAAATAGAATTGGGTATGGAATTCTGTCTTGGACCTCATCCAAAAGATTCTAATTATCAAGGCATGCTGACGACCAGGTATAAAGTAGTTTTGCCTAAAAGGTAGTCCTATCGTCTAGACCCTAAGCATAATGTTAGAATAAAGCTGTGTTTATTTGTTTCTTCTCATGACTGTGACTACTACTACTTCTTTTTTTTTTAAATAAACAGATACTTCTTTCTTCTGCTATGATCAAGTAGCAAAAATTTGAAAATATCTATGTCTTCAAAGAGGGAGAGAGTAAAAAGGAAACTCGGTAGGATAAAAAGACAGATTTCTCCCTTTTTATCTTTAACTTCAGTAAGTTGGGGAATGTTTTGGATTTTTTTTTTTTTGATTGTGGCACTGATAGCTCTGTTCAGAGCACCATAAGTATGAGTTTGTCTAAATTGTATTTAGAGGGAATTATTAAGTGGAGACCTTGAGAGTCAGGCTCACTGTGTGGAATTTGCTCTCTAACCTGTCATGGTTTACTAGCATTTTTATGAGCTGATTAGTTCTTCAGGATTCACTCTGTGAGGCCACACTTTTTGTGTGTGTCCCGGAAAGACCACTGTGCTTGAGCAACAAATAGAGCCCAATGTGGGTGGCTTAAGTTATGAGAACTGACATCCTAGCAATGAAAAATAAGGAGTTTATCAAGAGCCATTTGTTGCCTCTGGATCTTGTATTTTTTTCACTCTTAATTCTATGAGTTGTTCCAGTTTTACCAAGTGTTTAGCTTTCTAGAAAAGTGGGAATGAGCTCAAGAATGTTATAGTAGAATAGCAATATCTTACCCCCCACCCCTTAAGAGACATTTTTCTTCTCATCTACTTTGTTCTGATTCTGTGATCTTTGCTAATGGACTTTGGGTGAGGAAATACTTTATGATTTATTTGGCAATCAATCCAGAAGTTTCCACTAGGTATCATAGTGAAAGAGAAAGATCAATTTCCTAAGACTCAAGGTAAAAATTATTTGATTCCAGCATGAGTAATTTTATAATAGAATGACCTCCCTTGCTGTACAACCTTCTTTTATTTTCAAGTCTTTATTAATTTATCAAAAATGAAAAACTTTGAGACAGTATTTTTATGTTTGGCAGGTCCATTTTCTTTTCAATGTCACACAATAAATTACTGTGACATGAACATCTCTGGGTCCCACTTTGGATACAGACAGAATTGTATTAACAGTAAGAATCCAGATTTCTCAGCTCACAAAGGACTTCCAGCCTTCATACAGCCTCTGTCTCCCCACAAGGATTTCTGGTAGTCATTAGGAAGAGGCTCACAAGTGCTTATGAACTATCATGCAGCATCAGCCATACTGTTTCTTTCAACTTCCTCCTCGTTGATGGCTTTTGCTTATGATGCTACTTGATGGAGCCTCTGGTGCTTCTTGTGGGAATCCCAAAGGGACTGTCTTGAAGCTCACAGAGGCACTCACCCTTGGGAGCCATGGTGGGGCTTTATAGAGTACAGAGAC
The DNA here is from genome assembly GCA_963575035.1 of Avahi laniger. NCBI lineage: Eukaryota > Metazoa > Chordata > Mammalia > Primates > Indriidae > Avahi > Avahi laniger. The sequence goes on along the minus strand of CAUYSK010086314.1, from coordinate 4,863 downwards.
CACCCCTTTCACCAGCTCTATGTTGTGCCCTGTCACCAGAGAGACCAAAGAATTGCTTTTGTTCCCCCCAAGTAATGCCCCATAGAATCTCTAATGAAAACGGCCCTTTCGATTTTTCCCTGTACTTCTCTTTATTGGAGCTCAGGCTCTGTCTGCTGAGGCCTGTTGGAGAGCTAGTACGAGGACATTCTCTATTTTCCCTCCTATCTCTTATTCTTGCCTTTAGTACCAGGGCTTAACCACACCCGCTTAATTAAAAACGTGTATCAACACACACACAAATAGACACCTTTGTGTGTAGGAGGGCTTTGCTGGTCTCTCAAGACACATAGTCTTATATTGGTCAGGACCCATGCTCTGGTTAAGTGGCCTAAATTGGAGCTCTTCCAGGTCCCCATGTCAAAACCTTTGTACCTGGAGAAGGTGATGAACATTGGGAGGAGGCTTGAGAATTTCTGTTATATCCCCTATGAGCAGCCTGCTTAGCTGTTCTGCCTGCCGCTGTAATTCTCTTCCTGATTCTCCTCCTTTTGTTTCCTCTCTCCCTTTCTTTGGATGAAGCATAACTTTGGTGAAATGTGTTACCTGTTTTATGTTTTGCTTCAGAGAAAGTTAGCATTTCACTCTTCCCTGTCCTTTCTTCTGTGCATTTAAGACACAAGCAGATCACATTGGTAATATTTTGAATGTGGCCATCACAATTTAGATGATACTACCTTCCTCTCATTGCCCATGGTGCAGAACAGGTTGGACTGCAGTTGTTCTCACATTTGGCTGTACATTGGAATCACCTGGAGGGCTTGAGAAAACTACCAATGCCTGGGTCCTACTTCTTCCAAAGGTTCTCATTTAATTGGCCTGGGGCCCAATAAGGACCATGTATCAGACTAAGTCTTGATGCTGAAGAGATAGAACATCTGAGGGAACCATGAACTTTGATCCCAGGGACCACTTAATCTGTCAGAAATCACCATACACATCCTTGGTCTAGCATTGACTCTTGATCTGTTTTACAAATAATAATAATAAATCTGGGAACAACAAAATAGCTGGTCCAGAATGAAACTGCTGGCATCCAGTTTAGCACACTTAAAACAGCCCATTTTATGAACACACAGTTTTCCAAATTTCATTCTCATTATCATATCTGTCTAGTTTTCTTTCCTTTCCTGTAGAGAATATTCTCTGAAAACTCACAAGAATGGAATGAAGATGAGGTTGGTAACATCCATATGCAGTAGAATATGACGTTTTTCTGGGATTTGTGTAAGTTTAAATTAAGAACACACCTGCATAAATGTCAGAAATAGGCCCCTATCCAACACTGTATAAATAGGTCATTATTACAGTTGAATGCTATGATGGTTTCCACACAAGAAAGCAGTAGGGATTTGAATAGGGAAAGGTAAGGCTGATGTGAGTAAAACTTCCCCCACAGTCTTGAGGATTCTGAATGTTTTTCTGGTGTGTGAGGTCAACACACATGTACAGCAGGGGTTCGGGGAGTTCAGCATTGCAGCAGCTCTGCGGGTCTTCTTGGTATGTACATGCACATGTTGACACGGCAAGAGAAAGCATCACAGCACTAACTCAGATTGTGAGATAATTATGACTTATTCATAGCACTGCAGGCCGATTACAATAATGATTACATTTCTGTAACAGTTTCCTCCCATCCTCCTTCCTGTCCCCGGGAAGCTTTACTCATTTATTTTCACCATGCGCCCATAGTTTAGTTGCATTCGTTTCTTTGAACCACAAAGGCATGAACCAAAGGAAAAAAAGTTGCTACTCAAGTTAATGAAATAAGACAGAATTAAAACAGACCTAAAAATCATTTGCCTTTACCTGGTTAGATTTTATTAGGTCATGGGAGAGCCATAAATACTCACTTAGTGTAGGTTCCTTTAAGCTGGCCTTAATAGGTACAGCAATGAAGAAAGGCTGAAAGAATGATGTGGGTCCAGTCACAGAGGAAAGATCATAAGTTGTTAGACTTCTCTTTGAGGGTCCTGGATTGGTGAGAAAAAGTAGCATTGGGGAGCATACTAATGCCTTCTCTTGGAAACTTCAAACAAGCAGGGGAATATAGTCACTTTACAAAGTGGCTTAGCAGTATTTACTAAAGCTGAACATACACCTACCCTATGATCCAGAAATTACACTTCTAGGTATATACCCGCAAGAAATGAGTACACATGTTCATCAAAAGAAATGCATTACAAGAATATTAATAGCAGTATTATTCATAATAGTCTCAACTTAGAAACAGCCCAAATGCCCATTAATAGGAGAATAGATAATTTATAATATGTACATGCAATAAAATACCACTCAGCCAAAAACAAATAAGAAAACCAGCCAACCAACCAACCAACCTCTACTGATTTTCACAGACATTATGGAAGAGGCCAGGCACAAATGAGTACAGACTGTGTATTCATTGATATGAAGCTCAAGAAGAGAGAAAACAGATAGAAGTCAGAATAGTGGTTATCCTTGAGGGTGAATATTGACTGAGAGAAGGGGCATGAGAGAGCCTTCTAGGTGCTGGGAATAGTCTAGATCTTGGTTTGCCCACATGTGTACATATGGCAAAATGTATTGAGCTGTACATTTGAAATTAGAGAACATTCTGTACTGTATGTTGTACCTCGATTAAAACAAAACAAAGACAAAAACATAAGAATTATAGATAGGGAGAGGCATTAATATCAAAATGTTACAATAAGAAACAGTCAAGAATTATGTAAAGATGAGCTGGGCACTGTGGATCACGTTTGTAATCATAGGCGGGAGGATTGCTTGAAGGCAGGAATTAGAGACCAGCCTGAGTAAGAGTGAGATCCCATGTCTACTAAAAATAGAAAAAATTAGCTGAGCGTGGTGCCACACGTCTGTAGTCCCAGCTACTTGGGGAGGCTGAGGCAGGAGGATCGCTTGAGCCCAGGAGTTCGAGGTTATGGTGAGCTATGATGATGCCACCGCACTCTAACTCAGGCAACAGAGGGAGACCCCATCTCAAAAGAAAAAAAGAAATATGTAAAGTAAAAAAGAAAAAAGTAAATGTTGATTACATTATTTGTACTGAAATAATTTTATTTCAATGACAAGGACTTGTTTTTATGTGTTGATAAATTACTAGCTGTCAAAATGATCATCTGGTAGGCAATTAGCAAAATAAATCTGTATTCTTCTTTATTCCTTTACCAATAAGATAATCATTTGATTTTGTATTTATTATAAAGATATTCGTGACTGATTGTTCTGGTTGACTAACTAGGAGCCATTCCTAACCTTTTATCCCTTGTAGATTTTTTATTATAGCTGTTGGAAAAACCAGAGAGTCACTTTCTCAGCCTCTGTTTCACACCTTGCACCTAGATTCTATCTCTTGATGGGAGAGCAGTCAAAGAATTTGTAGACATGTTTTACAACTGCCACGTCATCTACAAGTGATATAAATTATTATGCATTTTCAGCTTTTAATCTCTGTATTTTAACTAGGAGAAATGGGAAGTCAGGTACAACATCCTTGAGTTCCACCATGCCTCCATTTAATTTTGGCCTGTAGATAGTCTTATGAGCTGATAAGCTAAGAAGGTGGAGGAGAGAGCTGTGCAGGAGGCAAACCAAACTGTGTCTGCCAGAGATTTCTCTTCTGGATCCTTGAGTGTGGCCTTTTGACTGAATCTAAATTTTACAGAATAAATCCTTTTAATAAAGAGATTTGTTCTGTGAAGTTTGGATTAGGTCAAGGGGCTGCACTCCCTGGATGGGGCAAACAAACAGCTCTTTACAAAAAAGGCTAATAGGGAATAAATAGAGTTTTAAAAATAAAACCACATTTTTTATAGAGAATTAATGCACTTTTGCAATTAAATAGCTTTAGAATTTGCCTAATCTAAAGGATGGATAAGATACAAATAACTTAGATCTCTGGGATAATTGGATCATGCCCACTGAACTATTAAAAGAGGAGGGGGGGGGCTCCCACATTCCGTTTCTTATTTTCTTGAGGGTAAAATAAGCCAGAGTAGGCTTCTTAGTTCTTACCATTTTGTATAAGAATAAGGCTTTGAACACAAAATCTGCTTTTTTTTTTTTTTTTTTTTGAGACAGTCTCACTCTGTTGTCCTGGGTAGGGTGCAGTGGCGTCATCATAGCTCACCGCAACCTCAAATCCCTGGGCTTAAGGGATCCTCCTGCCTCCCAAGTAGCTGGGACTATAGATATGTGCTACTGCACCTGGCTAAGTTTTTCCATTTTGGGTAGAGACAGGATCTTGCTCTTGCTCAGACTGGTCTCGAACTCCTGACCTCAACCACTGTTTCAATCCATTTGTATACAAGAGGGAACTGTATGGTGCAAGAAGGATTTTATAAATTGTGGATCATTAAACTTTCTTTTTTTCTTTTTTGGTAATTTTCCCTTTTATACTAGCACTGTATAGCTAGTCCATAAGTGCACTTACTACCAAATCCCAGGGAAGAAAGTGACCAGGCATTAGTATTTATTTGTTCCCTAGTTTTATTTTTTTAAAAAACTTTTTAAATTGAAGTATGTTATACACACAGAAACCTGTACTCATAACAAACTGAGCACACTGTGTGTGCCAGGAACAGAGCAAATATTGGTTTCTCCTATGCTGATGCCCAACCATTTATATAGGGGACGTCAGTAAGTCATAATATCTACTCCTTTACATTTTATTTTATTTTATTTTATTTTTTTTGAGACAGAGTCTCACTCTCTTGCCTGGGGCGAGTGCCGTGGCGTCAGCCTAGCTCACAGCAACCTCAAACTCCTGGGCTCAGGCAATCCTACTGTCTCAGCCTCCCAAGTAGCTGGGACTACAGGCAT
>CAUYSK010086312.1:0-55179 GCA_963575035.1 Avahi laniger | reverse complement strand
GTCTTGGGTGGCCCCCACAAACACACACCCCCACCCCCGCCCCCCCCGTTTCGTTTTCTGGTTTAATTGCCCCCCCCCCCCCCCCCCCCCCCGCGGAAGAGCAGGTCCAAGTAGGGCTGCTGGGTCTTTTTCTAAAAAGTAAGGCAGTTAAAAAAAAAAAAAAAAAGCCGAGGACTTGAATTATAGAATGATGACATGTCATGTCATTTCTGTGTTGTAAAATCAATAACTTGAATAGTTCGTAACCTGTTTCTTATTCTTGTATTTTTACTTGGCAGCAAAATTTCTGTGGTTCCTCCTACGCCACCTCCCCTCAGCAAGAGCCAGTGTGGCCGCAGCCCTTGCAGGGTAAGTGTCTGTTTTGAAGGCTTCCCTAAAAGGGGGCTCAGGAGGTGGGCCGGGAACCTCACGGCAAAGGGATTTGACTTTGACTGGAGCAGATCACAGAGCGAGGCAGGGAATGAGGCCCGACGTGAGGTTGGCCAGGGCTCCTGCCCGAGTTCGGTGGCCCTGGGACCATCTGGGCTGTGCTCCGCCTGCCCCCAAGGCCTCATGTTCCCTCTTGGCATGTCCTTGGCCCCCTTGCCCACCTCTGCACTGCACCTGTGAGCATGTGGAGGGTCTCTAGGGGTCTCAGGGGAAATCGGTTGACTGACAGGTGTGTGAGCGTGGGAGCGCCCATGGACAGTGAGCAGATCTTTCGCAGGTTTGCAGACTCTAATGTAGAGTGGACCAGCGCCATTTCTGTCCCAAGAAATTAGCCGTGGGGGAGCTGTCTGGGTTTCCTTCCTGAGAGATGGAAATAATTATACAGATGCTCCTCGACTTAGGATGGGGTTACGTCCTGATAAACCCATCATGAGCTGAAAATATCATAAGTTGAAAATGCATTTGATACACCTAACCTACGGAACATCATAGCTTGGCCCAGCCTACCTTAAAGGTGCTCAGAACACTTACGTTAGCCTATAGGTGAGCAAAATCATCTAACACAAGATAATATTTTGTAATAATAATAAAAATTATAAAAAATAAAACTTCAAAACTCGAAGTATAGTTTCTACTGAATGTGTATTGCTTCCACACCATCGCAAAGCCAAAAAGTCGTAAGCTGTGACCGTCTGTGTTCATCTGGCTTGCCCCCGATGGCCGTGTGAGATGTTAACAAAATAACCTCTAAGCTAGCACTTGGAGACTGTACGATGCCATAGGAAGCTACGATCTTGATTCTCTTCACTGTTACTGGATAAATTCCTGGAGCAATTATATCCATATATGGGAGAATATGGGAGCTGATCATAATCCCAAAAGACACAATCCCGAATGCCATAATCCTGAAAGATCAAAATCCCAAAAATATAATTCTGGAAAAAATAATAAAAATTCTTTAAAAGATAATTTATTTACATTTTAAAAGGGCAGGTGTTTGAGAAACATGGAAATAGAACACTTCACAGGCCACTTTCTGCAATAAAATAGGCAAGAATAACATATTTTGGGGGAGAGAAGGAGGCAAAAAAAATTAAAAACAAAACAAATATATATATTTTTCCAAGCATAAACACTCAGGTATACTAATGACAGTCACGTGGGTATCACACTTATGAGCACATGAACCATATTCATAAAGAAATAGGTCCAAAAGGGAAATGTCTACATGTACATCACTACGGTTGGCGATCGTGTGCACCCGGCTTTATAACGGTGGTCGTCTGAAACACTGTGATGAACCATCTAAGTCTTTGACAAGCGTGATCAAAAACCACCATGGGTCACCACTGCACATGCGGTTGCCCAAAGAATTGAGACCTCTAGAAATTTTATCTTTCACAAATGCAGATGTACAGAAAAGGAGATCTCTTCATTTATTGAGGAAGTTTTACATTTTTACTGTGTATACACGCTATGCGTATACACTCAGTCAACGCTGTGATGATATACTTTGGTGGAGTCAAATTTGCAAAAAGGGCATGAAATGAATTAGAGCCCTCCAAAAGTCTCTACACATTTATGCCTCCAGTACTGGAAGTGACGCAAAGATGAAATATATAGCCATACACACCTGTTTAAACCATACTTAATTTCTAAATAAAGACAACAAGGTTCCTCCTAACGGATGTAGCTATCCTATGATTTTAGACTTTAGGAATTTAGAGTTTAGGGATTTTGATCTTTCAGGATTTCAACATTCGGGATTATGGCTTTTGAGATTGTCTTTCAGGATCCTGGCCCAAACCTGAGAATATGCACTGTCTGATGATAAGAGAGAGAAAATACATACATTCTTTTTCAATGTCAAACTTAGACTCCAGGGTGACCTTCAAAATCCTGCTCTACTTTCTCCTTGAGATTTTAAATTCTCCAGAGTCATTCTAGCACCTGCGTGCTCAAGACATATTCACTGGCTGGATGGTTGGATGGGTGGGTAGATGGATGAGATTTAGACAGGGAAGTGACCTCCTTTCTGTTCTCCCCTTTTCTTCTCTCTTTGGCTTTGGGAGGCAGAACTCCTTGGCTCCAGACTGGTTACCTTGTGCCTTGTCCCCCTTGGCCCCCTTATCACGTGCATTCTGCCCATGTTGGCATCCCTTCTGCGTGAAAGTGGGGTGGGGCCAGAAGAGAAAGGAAGTTAAACAAGCAGTAATTTGCTTGAGTACAATCTTTGAGCTAGTGACATGCCAGTCATTGTTTCTAAGAGACAGTTGTCATCTTGTCAACAACCCACTGATGATGCTCCTTCCTTTAATATGAATGTCAGCATATGGAGGAGGGCCTCTGGGTAAAGAGGGTGCCTGTCTCTTGGGGGGACTGTGCTCTCTTCACCTCCAGACACGCATGCACGCACCCACTCCGCATGCACCTTGAGCACCCACGCCCACATGTATCTGCCAGTGTTTTGGGGTTGCAGCCTGGACACTGCTCAGGCAACACAGATCCTCAAGTGTAACTCTCATCCTCTCCTCTCTGTCTCTGTTTTAGTTACAGGAACTTGGTCAGTTTAAAGGATTTAATAAGTCCGTGGAAAATTTGTTTCTCTCTGTTACCACCCACATGAAAAGTAAGTGGATGCCTCGTGATATGTTCTTGCCACCACCCTCCAGGCCAGCCAAGCCCACGGGCCAGGGCCTGGCTGGTGACTTTGGCCAGACTGTCCCCAGCTGCCTGGGAAAGCCACAGTACCTGGCCCTCCTCCCCTGCAGAGCAGGCCTCTGGTTCCTGGTGGGGCAGGGTGGGGGATGCCAACGTCAGTCCACGAGGCCGGCTCAGTTTCCTCCTACTTTGGCCAAAACACGTCTAGCTCAGCATCATGGTCAAAGGAGCTTTACACGTTGTGAACTCTGCTGAGGACCAACAAAGGGAACGAAGATGAGAGTCCAGTGAGTCTAAGACCAAAGCCTATCAAGCCAGGTGGGGCCCAACATGTCATTCGGGTGGGGTAGCTTGTCCGTTCTCCTTTGCTTCTTGGTAAATTTATTTTCTTCAGTTAGCAGTAATCCTGCAATTTGCAGATGCAGGTAATCCAGAACTACCACTGATTGGAATCTTGTCTCTTTCAATGTCCTTTCTGCTCAGATATTCTTTTCCCTGTTTATTTTACGATGCAAGTTCCAGAGAGCAGACCTTGTCTCATGTCCTCCATGGGCTGAGAGGTCCTTAGGCGTCTGTTCTCTGTCACCGTGTTTCTGTTTGGCTTCTGTTCAGCCTCCCTTTCTCTGTAGTTGCACGTGGATAGTCTCATTGTTGCACCTTGGCTCTGAGACAGCCTTGTTATTTGAGTTTAGTCATCAGTATTCCACACGAGCCCTGTCTCAGCTGTCTCATTGTGACAATCTGTCAAAACGCAGCTCTTCGGATAAGCAGACGGTGCCTGTCCCCTTCTCCTTCAGAGGGGAGGGAGCAGCTGTATCTCATGAGCCTGTTCACTATGGCGCTTGGAGGTTTAAGAATCAGCACTTCCACCCTGGGGGCTCTGACATAGCCCGCTCTGTCCCTGCTAGCTCTGGCGGTGGCTCTTTCCCCCTTCTCTGCATGTCTTTCTAGACGCACAGCCTCTCCCTAAAGCCACGTGGCTTCTGTGAATTCCTTCCCACCACTGCCGCTGTGGCCTTAGGGTCTTGGAGTCAGCCCCAACCCTGTCATCCCTCAGCCACAAAGTCCAAAGAGGCAGCGAGGGTAGCGGGCACGCGCCCTGCTGGACAGCCCGGCCCTGTACACGCAGGCGCCCACCATGCCTACGGCTGTGGAAGGCCACCCACAGCCTGCCCATGTGTCTCCTACCACAGCGGAGACTCACAGTTTTGCACCCAGGTGGACTAGAGCTAGTCCTTGGGTCGGGCATCCGTGCCCATGCGCCTGACCTGTGTCCCCACCCTTCCTCAGCCAGAGGCAGGGGTAGAAAAAACCTGGCTCCTTGGAGCACCACCAGGCCTCAGGCCATTCCTGAGTGCCTCCCGTTCCTCTGGGATGGGACATGTGGCTGCACACACCCTTCACCCTGTCCCTGCCACGGGACGTGTGGTGTCTGTCTTGGCGCTAATTCATGCTGCTTTAGGTTTCGAGCTGTTCCTTGCGTGTCCCTCTCGACCACTTTTGCTGCCTGTTTCCCTGCAGACGCATATGGAGGGAGCCCCGCTCTGGTGGGGAGGAAGTCAGGTTGGCACCTGGACCGGTGGGGACAGGCTGTGAAGGGCCCAGACTCTTGGGGCAATGGTCGGCGCTGCAGCAGGCCTTGCGCCTCAGGGGTTTTGGGCGCTGACGCAGAACTGCAGCCTCTGCTGCTGATGCCCCGTGAAGTCAGAGCAGCTGGAAGGAAGGAGTTGTTCTAGCCCTTCTGTTGGCAGTGGATTTCTAGGCGCTGTCAGCATTGTAGTCCCAGAGAGGGAGAAGAGGGACTGAGGACGTCGATTCTTGCCCAGGAGCAACCTGTGTTTCTTTCTGTCCCTTCTCCTTTCCCCCGGTAGGACCGAGACATGAGCCTGCCTGTTAGAATCTGAATGGCTTAGGAGGGACTTCCTCCCTGCTGGTCTGCAAACTTCAAATGGACTAATGGACCCAGGTTTTAGGGGGCCCTGAGCAGATAGTGGGGGGACCCGCACCTCCTGAGGGCTTAAGAATGAGCCTCTCACACCTGCACGGCCCAGGCTGACATTTGGCCACCTGAGCAAGTGCCTCACTGTGCCTACTTTGAGGACCTGGCACATGCTAGTGCCTGTCCAGCTGCCGGGTGTGGAAAGATGCCCCAGTGTCCCTGGCTGGCGGCCCTGAGATGAGGCATGGCAGTGCTGTCAGAGGACAGGCTCGCGGCGTCCTGGGGAAAGGGTGAACACCCGGGGGCTTCGGGGAGCGTGTGCGGACTTCCCTCTCCTCTGGGACAAGAGAGATGCTCCAAGACATGCCCCTGGGCAGGGCAGGCAGGAGATAACCAACAGATTGCGAGAGGGCAGGGGACTCACACAATAATGTCCCGGTGAGTGGGGCAGGAGACGGACAGGGGTCCGGAGCCGCTGAGATACGGCTGCAAGGTGCGCTGCAGTAAATGTACGCCGGTATCAACCAAAAGTAAAATGTTTCATGAATGATTTTAATATTGATTACATGTTTTGACAATAATATTTTGGGTATGTTATGTTAAATATAGAATTTTACCTGTCTCTTTTTACTTTTTTGATACGGCTACTATAAAATTTAAAACTACATGTATGACTTGCCCCGCATCTCTGCTGGGCAGCCCTGCTCTAGAGACAATTTTAAGCTGCATGTTTGAGAGAAACAAGGCTCTCGAGGGAAAAGGAAGTGTTTTTGGAGGAAGAAAGCATCGTCGAGGTGGTTCTCTCACTTGCGTGTGTGGCCTTCGTACTTTTCCTCATCTTTATTCTAGACCACTATTATACTGCAAATTTTTTTTAAAGTCATCTTTTCAGGGTTTACTTACTAAAATACTTATAAGGACGCCCCAAATCTTATTTTTCCCTTGCTTCAAAGAGTCACAAGAAATAGTGTTTAGTTACAAAATCTTTGCAAGGAAGCCCTAAAAAGCCGACTGGTTTGGGGGGCTGCTATCTCCGCATTGGGATGAGCGCACACATACGTGTGGCCCGGAGCGCAGGGCAGCTCGGGTGGAAGATTTCCTTTTAACTGCCCCCCCCCACCCCCCGACAGTGGCTCTGCCCTGTGAGGCGTGTGGCCAGTGTGACCACAGGGAAGTCCTTGAAGGAATCCAGTCCTCTCCTGCCCTGTCCCTTCACAGTGTTGAGTCACCCTCCTGGTCCCTCTGTGCTTGGCGGGGGACGTGCTGCCTTTGCCCCTCCATGCACTTTGCCCTCCTGGGACCTAGGCCCCCTGTCCGTGGGCTGCGGGGAGGCCCAGAAGAGGCTCCCGCAAGTCTCTGCAGAGCTGTGCGTGCCCCCTGTCATCCCTTGTATTTGTTTTTTAGAGCTCTCCAAGTCCCAGAATGACATGACTTCTGAGAAGCATCTTCTGGCCACGGGCCCCAGGCAGTGTGCAGGCCGGACGGAGAGACGGAGCCAGTCTGACACTGCTGTCAACGTCACCGCCAGGGTACCTGAGGCCCCCCAGGCTTCTGCGCCAATCTCCTTTGTGTGTCTTTTCAGAGCTTTCCAGCCCACGTTCTCTGTAGATTTCCTTTTCCTTTCGTTTTATAGAAAAACATTAAGCAGTCAGAGAAATGTCATGATAAGGTCCTCTCTTTGGGCAGGCCTGGTTCGGGGAAGGTCAAAATTCAAGCCATCGCAACAGGGAAGGCTTGGACCTAACCACCAGCCCCTGGGCTCCCTGCTGGCTTCAAGGCCACACCAAGGGCAAAGGGCATTCTGCAGGGCTGACGCTTGCTGAGCTATTCCTGGGGTCTGCCGGTCCCCTCACGGAGGATTAAGAGGCTTTCCTGCTCCCATTCAAGACCAACGATCTTTGGTTAAAATCTGAGCAGATCTCTGATTGAAACTGCTGAAAATGTAAATGCTGCACAGTCGTGCTCAAGCATGACGGGGACTCTTTGCCTAGGTCTCTAAACCACAGGAGAGAGCTCTCCTGATAAAGGCTTTTAAGGGAAAGAATCACTGCAGCTTTCCACCAGATAAATCAAACCATAAGCAAATGCACTGGGACATGAGAGAAAGCCAACTTTAGAACCAGAAACCCTGGGTTCTAGTTTCGCTGAGGTGCCCTCCTGGCTGGCAGGCGCCACCCACTGTTGTTTATAGGGTTGACCTGACTGCTCTGGTCAGCTGAATGGGACGGGTACCCCTGCTCTGTGGCTGTGGGCTCCGCTCGAGATGTCCCCAGACAGACTCTCTTTAGGCAAGGGTGTGAGGTCAGCCCCACTCTCCCGCTGGGACTGGCACACGCTGTCAGGATTTCACCCTAGCCCACGTGCCCCTCCGTAAAGTGAAGATGACGGTAATTAACACCTGTTGTGCCCACAGCACGGAGTGTTTATAAACATCCAATGAGATAATATAGTATCTAATTTGCCATGTAAATATATTTTCTAAATCGCCAGCATTTATTATTATGTGCCAGACCCTCCAAACTTTACCTGGGCCGTCTCATTTTATTCTCGTAACTTCCCTATCAGGTAGGTATTGCATGTAGCCCCATTTCACATTTAGGGGAACTGAAACTCGGGGAGATAAGTCACGTGCCCAGGGTTATATAGCCAGGGAGTAGTGGCTGGGGTTCCACCCTCCCAGGCTTGGTTCGGAGCTCTGGAGGCAGTTCTCAACTTTCGAGTGTGCGGATGGATGGGAGTCGTTTGCTCTCTGCTTAAAATGCAGGTTGCACGTGGGTAGATCCAGGTGGGGTGTGGGATGCAGAGCCTCAGGTGTGTGTCTGGCGGCCCTGGGGACCAGGTGAGGTTGATGCTGCTGGTCCTCAGACCACACTTTAGGAGTGAGGCGCCTGGAGGAGCTGAAACATGTCTGGTGGGTCTTTGAAACTCTAAAGCCCAAAGGTTAGTTCACGCTGGCTTCCCGGGCCGCAGAGGCACCATCCTAACTGCCGTCCCAGCATCAACTCCTTTTCCCTAAGTGAAACAGCGCAAGGAGAGAGTTGGCGTCCATTCGTGAAGCACTATGTTCTGGGCATGGTGGCAGCATTTTTTACAGACTTTGTCACACTCAGTTCCTGCAGAAATCCTGAGAAAGTTGTTACTCCCATGGTAAAGATCGAGAACTGAGTTTTAGTGAGAGGTTAACGAACTTGTCCAACATCACCTAGACAATAAAATCTAGAGCTGGGAGCAGAATTCAGGTCTGTATGATTCTAAATTCTCACCTTTTATATCCACATAAGAAGGACAAGTGGGGACCGCTGCAGAAAACGTGTTCAGGAAGGGGGTTCTGGAAGTGTGAGTAATTCTCTTGCTCTCCTGGGTCAGGTGAGGCCACCCAGGTGATAACATTGACTAAGGGTTAGCCAGGTACCCAGTGCTGTTCTTGGTGTGAAGCCAAGGTATTCAGGTATTTCACTTTTTTAATCCTTAAAACAACCCTGTGATGTTTGGACTATTACTGTCCCCATTAAAGATGAGGACCCTGGGACAAAGAGATGAGCAAGGGCTAGGCAGAGCCAGCTCCAGAGACCACCTGTGCCAGCCTGCTGAGGGAGGCATGGCACGTTTCCCATTTGTGATGAGATGTGCTGTGAGGTGGGTCCCCCAAGCACCCATAGGCTCGGCTTGTGGCGTCCAGATGACGTGACGCGCGTCCTCGGCACGCCCTCCGCCCTGCTGCGTGCGCGCTCTGCACGGAGCCTGCCCCACGCTCACCGAGGTTGTCTGGTGGACTGAGGGAGGTCGCGGAGAGGTGAGCAGTGCAGGCGGAGGCCGAGGGGAGAGCCCCACCCACACAGACACTCCGTGACGCGTGTGTCCGCTTCACTGCCGTGCTCTTGGCAGGACATGCTTGTGACTCTTTGCGGCCCTTCTCCCTCCCCACCTTAATTGAGGATGTGGCCGTTTTTAGGAGCCGTTTAGCCAAATGTTTATGCAGTACTCAGCAATCATGGCATGACCTATAAATGCTAAATAATTATCGGGTTGACATACAAGGAGTATATCTTTAAATAGGACGTTCGTCAGACTGCAATTACACATGCCTTAGCCGGTGAGCTCATGGAAATCACACTCGGTTTCGTCAGAACACTTTGGGGCATCTTGCCAAAGGTTATGTGATGCAGCGCCCCTTCTCAGAAGCGGGGATGTCGGTGCTCACCTTGCAGATGGCTGCCCTGAGCCGCAGGAGTAGTAGGTAACTTCCTTGAATCCATGTGGTGACCAGGGATGTCACCTAGGGAAAGAGCTCGGGGTCTCTTCCACGTCACTTCCCTGACCCTTAAGTTTGAGCCACATGTTCTGAAAATGCTCCTGCAGAGACAGACGCTCATGTGCGTTGCAGCAGGGTTTTACTGTACGTCTTATGACTGGGCGCCTGGTCTGTACTGGCCGTGAAAACATGCACCGGCTACAGGAGGGAGGCAGAAAACACTGTCAGGAGGGGCTGTCCCTGGGCAGGGGTCGAGGACAGAGGTGGAAGAAGATGACTTTATCGCATTCTGTTCTCCTTTGTGTCGTGGGAAGCTCTCCCCACGGATACCTGAAATCTAAGGAAGCAGCCCCCAGCCAGCACCCGCCTTCCCCAGTCTTCTCTTTCCCCACCTGCTGGCCGCACCCCAGAGGCTGGGGTGGGGGGCAGCAGTTGTTTCCCACTGTTTAACCCCTCGTCCTCAGATCTAAGGGGATTTGCCATTGCTCAGAGCACGTCTCATGGCCAAGCCAAGTTACACCTGCGTCAGGCTTTACGTTGAAAGACAGCCCTGAGATGGAGTCTCAGAGGTAGTAGCCGTTGTTCTTCCTTCTCTTATTTCCTTGTGATCTTATCTAACATCAGCAAAAATCCCAAATACACGTATTGCTTGGTTCCAGAGAATCTGTAATTTGATCAAATGAAACCTAACATTTCTCAAGCCTCCCCATATAGTGGTAAACTTAATAATTCTTTTCAGAGTAGACCTTATTCAGGACAAATATTTTTCTCTGTAATCTGGACAAGCTAGATAGCTATTAAAGTTCATTAAAAGTCACAGCAGGAAAAAAAGCCTGTGCCAACGACATCGATGGGCAGCCATTTGGATCTCAGTGCCTTGAGTAGGCACCGACCCTCACGCTGTCATCCCAGCCCTTTGCGATGTACCAGGGAAGAGTCGCACACACACAATTTCGGGTTAGATTCCTTAGTCCATCGAAATAGGTATGTCCTTCAGGATAGTATTAACTTTTCTAATAACTTTTACATGTTTATATTTGTATTTAAGCTTCATGAAAGATTTCCCCGAGTCCATGCTGAGCAGCATGGCCTTCCCTGGCCATGAATTTGACGTGCCTTGTAATTACCATTGCAAAGATAGTTCTCTTCCCTTTTGAAACTTTCTGCCATCAGTTTGGTTATGATCCAGAAAATATAAGTATATAATAAAAACTACATGAGTCATCTCTGGCTCCATAACAAAGTGCCATAGACTCGCTGGCTTCAACAACCGACACTTACTTTACCGCAGTTCTGAAGTCTGAGGTCACGGTGCCAGGAAGTGGAGGGTCCGGCAGGGGCCCCTTCCTGACTCGTAGACAGCTGTCTCCTTGCCGTGTCCGGACACGGGCACAGGTTATAAGCCGGCTCGCTGATGTCACTTCCCACAGGGCAGCAGTGTGAGAGCCCCAACCTCAGGACCCCTAACCCCAATCACCTCCCAAAGGCCCCACCTCCAGATATCAGCACACCGGGGTGAGGGCTTCAACATGGGAATCTGGGGGACAAAATTCAGTCCACAGTAAACACATAGGAGGCGCAAGGCTTTATTTATATTAACATTTAGCTCCATTTTATTCTTTCTGTTCCCATCTGACTGCGTGTGGATTTCCTCGCACACTGCCCTGCATCTTCCTCACGCCCCACGGCCCCTCCGAGCAGAGCAACCTTGCTGGGCACACCCCGGGTCCCTCCGGCTGCACTGGGCGCCTCCCTCCTTCCTCTTCACTCACCTGCCACACCCCCGCCCCTTTCTCCTCAGCCTGCAAATACGCCCCGATCTTCCTAACCCCAGAAAATAAAGCGACATCTTTTGAGGGTTTCCTCATCAAGTTGCTCTTCCATTGCCGTCTTTGTGGACAGGATTTCTGGAGGTGTGGTGTCTTCCGGCGTCCACCCTGGCTCTTCTTGCCCTCCCTGCCCCTCCCTGCCGGACACTCCTGACTCCCTGTCCCCGAAAGCGCTTGTGGCCCAGCCTCTGGAACCCCCCAAGGATGCCCTGATGGACAAGCCAGGTGGCCGCTGGTCAGCCTTGCCCTCCGCCATGGCGCTGTCCCATATGGCGTGGTGACGTCCACTGTCTTCTTTAAAAAATGATTTTATTGGGCCGGGCGCGGTGGCTCACGCCTGTAATCCTAGCACTCTGGGAGGCCGAGGTGGGCGGATCCTTCTGAGCTCAGGAGTTCGAGACCAGCCTGAGCAAGAGCGAGACCCCGTCTCTACCAAAAAAATAAATAGAAAGAAATTAATTGGACAGCTAAAAATATATATAGAAAAAATTAGCCGGGCATGGTGGCTCATGCCTGTAGTCCCAGCTACTTGGGAGGCTGAGACAGTAGGATTGCTGGAGCCCAGGAGTTTGAGGTTGCTGTGAGCCAGGCTGACGCCACGGCACTCACCCCAGGCAAGAGAGTGAGACTCTGTCTCAAAAAAAAAAAAAAAAAAAAAAGAGACACATGGGACCTCATCACCTCATCAAAAGCTAACTCCTTTGTGCTTCAAAGGACAGCAGCGGCCAAGTGAGACCGAGGAGATCTGCAGATCGTGTATCTGATAAGGGGCTTGTATCTGTTTCAGCCATCACATGGAAAACCACTTGTACCCACCCCTGAACTTAAGCAAATAAATAAGGGAAAAAAACTACAACGAGATACCACCTCACATCTACAGTTAAAAAAAAAAAAAAAAAGAAAAGAAGTGTTGGCGAGGATGTGGAGAGATCGGAACCCTCGAGCACGGCCTATAGGAATGCAAATGGCACAGCTGCTACGGAAAACAAGGCAGTTCTTCAAAAACGTAGATACGTTACCATGTGATCCGGCAATTCCAGTTCTCAGTACACACCAAGAGAACTGAAAGCAGGTCTCAGAGAGCTGTTGGTACACCCCCGTTCACGAAGGCATGATTCACAATAGCCCCAAACGTGGCCACAACCCAAGTGTCCATCGATGGGTAAACGGACACAATGTGGTCCATCCACACGTGGAACATAACGCAGCCACGAAAAGGGACAAGGCCCTGACATAGGCTACAGCGTGGGCGGACCTTGAGGACATCATGCTCAGTGAGAGATGCCAGACGCCGGACACAGAAGGACACACAGTGTGAGACTCCATTTATATGCAATGTCCAGAACAGGCATATCCACGGAGACGGGAGGGCTGGGGAATTAGTATTTCATGAGGATGAGATGATGGAACATTCTGGATTTAGATAATGGTGATGTTTACACAGCCCTGTGAATATACTGAAAACCTCTGAATTCTATAAATGGGTGGCATGGTACACGAATTATATGTAATAAAACTATCATTGAAAAAAGAAATTGTTCTTTACAATAAGATAAACAGGGTCAGACATGCTGTGGCCTACTCCACTCTCTTGTCTCCCCTAACCCAGAGACGTTAAACGTGTGTCAGGACACCATGCTGACCCCAGGGAAGCTGCCCTGCCCGGCAGTAGGCGCACAGACCCCACCCCACACGGCCTGGGAGGTGGACGACGCCCAACACATTTGCAGAACTTTCCCAAAGGTGCTTCCTACAAAGTCGACGCCTTCCTCTGAGCCAGCGCCAGCTGGCACCTGATACTGCACCCACCCGTGTCCACCAGGCCCTGCTGCCCGCCCGCCCCGTAACTTGCCGGGCACTGCTGGGCTCGTCCTCCGAGCCAGGCTCCTCATCCGAGGTCAGTGGGGAGTAGTGTGCTCCGTTGGTCTGGCCCAGGGGCCGCTCCTTTTTGAGCACGGGGGGCTGGTCGTGGTCCTGGTAGGGGATAGGGGAGCTCTTCAGGGAGTTCTCGGGGGACGAGATGGCCGTGATCTCCAAGGGCTGGTTGATGTTACTGACCTGAGGAGCAGAGACACAGCAGATGTGCACAGGCCCCACAGACAGACAGGACCCCAGGACGGGGCACCTGACAGGTGTCGTGGGGTTTCCGCTTCCTGACATGGCGGTGGCACGTCTGACCCCTCCCTGTGCTCACATGGGCGGAGCTGTGTGATCAGGCCCGTGTCTGCCTCCCCAGTCCTGTCCTGGTCCCCCTCCAGCCCCCGCCTGCCCCAGGGCCCCATCCTCACCATGGAGTTGAGGTTGAGGGGGGATCCCGACGGCTGCGTGAAGAGGCCAGCCACAGGTGGCAAGGCCCGGCGCTTGGGGGACACGCCCGCACTCAGGCTGGGGGTCCCAGCCGACGCTCGCTTCCTCCGGCCCCGCTTGCGGCTGTCCTGCCCGTGGCTCTGCCCGCAGTCCCCGCGGGCGCCTGCGCTCAGAGGACTGTGCTTGCTGGAAGGCGACTGCTTGGCGCTGCCCATGCCGGCAGAAATGGTGAAGACGATCCTCCGCTTGGCCTCGCTCTCCGGATCCGAGAAACCGGCGTCAGAGGGCAGGTCCCCCTTGCTGGCATCAGGGAGGGGGCCCTGGGCGGTTCCACCCAGTCGGGGGCTGGCGGAAAGCTGGTGGGTAGGAGATGTTGGGCGGGAGCTGCGGGGCTGCGCCAGCAGGGGCGGGTGCTGTGGTGTCGAGCTGCGGGACCCCACAGCGGCAAAGATGCTCCCCGAGCCAGAGGACTCTTCGAAGGCGGACGGCTCGGCTCCCAGGGCCAGTGGTGCAGGGCTGCCAGCCAGGGCCCCGCTGATGGCCACTGAACCGGCGTAGGAGAATCCTACAGGGGACACAGTTTCTCAGGGGATGCAGGATGGCTGGAGCCCACAGTGTGGACGCCAGGACCTATCCCGGCAGAGGAGGGAGCTGGTCTCAGGAAGGCCTTCCTGGGAGCTACCCAGGGCAGATCTGGCAGATCCTGGGGAAGTGGGGACGGTCCTGGAGTCAGAAATGGCCCCTGGGTGTGGATCTGGAAGGTTCCACAGTCAATCTCGAGTAGGAGAGAACAATACTGAGAGTTCTGTGTTCTGAGGTCACATGGGAGGAGATGGAGTAGGAGGGTACAGAGAGTCAAAGGCGGGAGGGAGCTGCCACATCACCCCATGGGGTCTCGGGGACTTTTACTGCCACCAACTCCCACCCTAACCATGACCACGCCCCGGCAGTGCCCCTTGGCAGGTCCCGCCAGCCCCCACCTTCAGACCCTCAGGGGCGAGCCTTTGCACGCCTGGGCTCCAGCCACCGGGCTGAGCTGCCCAGGCCCCCAAGTCTCAGCTGAGACGTTGCCTACTCCGGGACATCTATCCTGAACTGGCCCCAGGCTGGGTTAAGTGTCCTGGACAGCAAAGTGTGCTGGCCACGCTCTTGCCCCAGAGACACCACCTGGGCAAGAGCCCCATGCTGGCCTAACCCCCAGAACGACCACCTTCCTCCTGGCCGCAGAGGACAGCTCTGCAGGCTCAGAAACGCAAGGCCACTTGCTGTGGAAGCCATGAACACCGAGCCCCTCTCGGGCCCCTCCTCCCTAGGCCGCAGTTGCATTTCAGGGACCACCCCAGGAACAGAGGAGCCTCGGCCACAGCTTGGTGTGAGGGGTGTGCGGGTGCTCTGGCTGGAGCTCATCACCAGTCTGGCCCCAGCGTGCTGTCCTCTCCCGGGCCTGGCCGCTGGCAGCGCCGCTACCCATGGGAGGTGGGGCCAGCAGCACATTCCAGGCACAAAGGTACCAGGCAAGTGCCCTAAAAAATGCCCCTGGCTGGGTGCAGTGGCTTCCGCCTGCAATCCAAACACTTTGGGAGGCTGAGGGAGGAGGATCGCTTGAGCCCAGGAGTTGGAGGCTACAGTGAGCTGTGATGATGCCACTGCACTCCAGCCTGGGCGACAAAGGGAGATCCTATCTCTACAGAAAAAAAAAAAAAAAACAAACCCTGGTACAGCCACCACCACATGTGAGTTGCAGAACGGTCCTTTAGACATCTCTCCACTCCTGGGTGTGTAGAAATGCTGAGCGCTCACCAGGGAAGCTGCCCAGAGGAGCAGAGAGGCTCGGGAGAGGAGGAGGAGAGCCCACTGAGAGGCGAGAGCGGAAGAAAGGACACAGAACAGCAGTGACTGGTGGGGGCGGTGGGGCCAGCTGGGGCTGAGGAGGGATGATGTTGCGGTGGGTCTGAGACTCAAGCGACTACACCCTTAGTTCCCACTCCACATGCAGGGCCTGCCAGGGAGCCCATTCCTAGATGCCTCCAAAGCCCTGATAATGTAACTACTTCAGAGAGAACAGTCTGCACCACCTACCCCGGGCACAGGACAGGCCATGCCTGGACTCAAGGGCATCCCAGGGACCTGGTGTCCTCCCCAGACTTAGGGAAAACAACTGTCTACAGGCTGTGCCTGTCCAAACAGCGGCCTCTTGAACTTTACTTTTCACTTCTAAAAATGTAACTGCCACGTCACACCGCGTGTTAGTTAATACAGAGCCAGCAAACTATAGCCCACGGGTCTGGCCCACGGCCTGTTGTTGTAAATAAAGTTTTACTGGCGCACAGCCGCGCCCACCCGTTTCCATATTGGCACTGGCTACTTGCATGCCGAGCAGTAAGTAGGTAGGATGACAGGAGGGACGTAATAGCAAAAGCGTTTGCAGAGTCCTATGTTAATAAAACCCCATGTGGCCGGAGCTTTCCGAAGGAGAACGGAACCCAGTAGGCAGCTGCGCACCCGACGCCCACAACCACCTGTATCGGGCACCACCAAGTGCCCAGCCGATCCCCAAGTCCCGGGCCTCAGAGACTCCCGTGCTTCGCAGCTGGGTGAGCAATAAGACCACCCCTGACAGTAGCGGGGCACGGCACAGGCTGGAACAGCCAACGCATGTATCAGCATGAGGGAGACCAAGGCCCGAGGCTGCAGAGCCCCCAGTTCCCTGGGGCTCGCAGTGGCTGCAGCTCAGAGCCACCACCGGGAGGGGCTCAGGCCAGAGCCAGCCTGACGGACATACCCGGGTTGTGGGGGCAGGATGGGCCTTACCTGCAGGGGCCAGGGCGAGGCTCTTGCTCCCAGCACCGTGGGCGTTAGCACCGATCTGCTTTTCAAGTGTGGATGCGGAGTCTCGGGGCTGCGGCACAGGGCTCGGGGTGCTCCTCTGTGGAAGGAAAGCCAGTGTGTCAGGAGGTAAGATCGGTGGTTGTCAGGGGCTGGGGGAAGGGATGGGGCTTCTTTTTGGGGGTGATGGGACGTTCTGGAGTTAGAGGAAGCTGGTTGCACAACTCTGAATATACTAAAAACCACTGAAGTGGGTGAATTGTATCCAATGAAAAAAACAAAAAAAGATATGCCTCATTGCCCAGGAAACCCCGCCACATGCTACACAGACGGTCATCCGTGCGTCCACCCATGTGGGGTAGGAGAACGAGGTGTGGGAGCCGGGCTGCAGCCACCGCAGATGGCCTTGGAGGAGGAGGGAAGCTGGGGTCCTCCTGACCCGGTTTTGTTCCCTCTCTACCTGCGCACACTGCCTTCTACCAGAGAATTGGACTGGACATAAAAACTGCAAAATACACCTTAATTAGCATAGGTTTGGGATGTTCCATTTTTCTTGCATTACCGTGTGCTTGAAATTTAACGGTAAGCGATTTTTTAAAAAATTGCAAAAGCCCCCCTACTCCATTTTGCCTCAGCTGGCGCATGGGACACTCACCACTCTTTCCGCGCGGCTGGGCAGCACCACGCTGGCCAGCGGGATGCTGACAGGCAGCTTGCTAGGCTGCACCGTGCTCAGCGGGATGCTGATGGGCAGGCTGGTGATGGCCTCCCCACTGCTGCCGTAGGCGCGTTCCTTCAGACTCTGCGGCACACACCAGCCACCACGTGGGTCAGCAGGCCCCAGGCCATGGGACCAGGGGTCCCCAGCTGACCACCCTCCAGCAGTCCTAGACCCTGGGGCCCACAGCTCTTCCCCATGGAGGCTGTGCTCGGATGTTCTAGAGGTACTCCTGTCACTTCCAGAGGACGCAGCAGCCTCTTGAGCAGGGCTCTGCGTCACACCAGTGTTCCCAACCCGACAGTGCAAACAAACCCCGTCCACCACCCAGACCCTGCGCCCTCCACCATGCCTGCCTGGTGTTGCCTGTGCCGTTCCCACCAGCCCCCACTCACGTTCTCCTTCACCCCAAGGTGACCAGGGCCCTCTCTCCCGCTAACCCTAAGCCCTAGGCGTTGCCGCCTCGGCGTGAGCCCCGGGAGCACAGGCAGAGGGCGGGCGGGGGCCCAGGCCGCACCTTCTCGCTGCTCTTCTCCCCAGTAAGCTGCAAGGCCCCGGGGGATGGGGGACGGGGGTCCTGAGGGCTCAGCTTCAGGCTGCTGGATGTGCTGGGGCTCTGGTAGGGAAGGCCATTCTCCTTGGCATGCTCGGCTCTGGGAGGAGAAGCCCCAGTCACTCTTGGGGAGCCCTCCTGGGGTGGCCCAGGCCCAGCACATAGCTCCATAGCTCTTCCCAACTGAGGCGCTCCCACCAGGAAGGTCCCCCCACAGCCCCTGAGGCACTCACCGCGGGTGCAGCTCGCTGGCAGCCGCCCTGCTGGATGCTGCATGGTCCTGGCTCAGGTGCCGCCGCAGCACGATCTTGGCAGGGGAGAGCCTGGTGTAGTCGGGCACGGCCAGGCCGGACAGCTTCTCCAGCCGTGGCCGGCTGCCGTGGCTGGGCGTGCAGGGCACCACCTCGTGGTCCAGGGGGGAGGCCAGGTACTGGGGGGTGTTCTGCTTGGACGAGGGCCGGCTCAGGGCGCCGCAGAGCTCGTAGCTGGTGGCGTGACCATTCATGGAGAGTTCCGGGCTCATGCTGCTGAAGCGGGGCAGTGAGAATTTGGCGCAGTCCAGCTCGAGGTGCAGCCTGCTGGGGTCAGCCTCCAGCTCGCGGCCCAGGGTGCCTTTCCCGCGCAGGTGTGTGGATAGGGCGTCGTCGGGCGGCAGGCAGGACTTGAGCTGCAGCAGCTCCTGCTGCCGTTGGCTCTTCTCCAGCTCCACGATGCTTATCTGCGGGAGGGAGGCGGCATCAGACCCAGAGCCGCAGCAGACACGGGCGCCACCCCAGGACCCTGACGCGCACGGCACCCGGGGGAGCTGCCAGACGCCAATCAACTCAGTAGGACAGAAAAACCAAAGCGGCCCCTGGTCTAGCGTCAGGCCAGGAAGCCCCGGGGAGCATGGATAAAATGGCACGTGAGTGGCGGGGATGGTGCCATAGACGTGTACTCATCAACAGGAAACATACCCCCAAGATCAGCAAGACAGACACACACAGAGTGATCTCGCACTGTGAAAATAGATTTGTCAGCACAAAGATCACCAGGAAGACCCGAGGAAGGATCGCACCCCTCTCAAACAGAGCAGTGTCTCCTCCGGGCCGTCGGCCTGAGGGAAGTCTCTGCCTCTTGGTCTGTTCACCGTCTCTATCTCCTTCCTACGACGGGCATGTGCGGTTTCATTATGACACAGAAACATGACAGAAAGACTCAGAACCCAAGCTTATCCTCCCACAGAGACGGGAAGACTCGGAGGAACAAGGCCAGCAAACCCCTGTCACATGCTGGCGTCAGAGAGCATCGCACCCTCAAACACTAAGAAACTTGCTTTCAAGAGCACACCTTTAAGGAAAGCGTGAGAATTAGTCTTTGGTGTCAAGAAACGCATCACAGCGTCATTCGGTAGTAAGAATTAGCCGTTTGAAAGCACCCCAAGGGCCCAGCGACAGGGAACACATTACATAAATGAAGAAACTGCTGCAAGGAGGGGGGCACACCAGGAGGTGACAGCCCTCACGGATGGAGCCTCCATAACAGAAATGCTGACGCCATCTGTCTTTCTGTTTTATTCTTGGTACCGTGTGACAGCTACACACACAAAAATCAACTCCTAGAAGCACTCTGAAAGGAAACACACCACACACTGTGCCTCTCCAGCCTCCTCGCGCCTTCTAATTCACCTCAGTGGGCACGTTTCTGTTACTAACCCATCAAATAGGACAAGGTTTTTTTTTTAGACAGTCTAGCTCTGTCGCCCAGGCTGGAGTGCAGTGGCATCATCACAGCTCACTGCAGCCTCCAACTCCTGGGCTCCTGCCTCAGCCTCCCGAGTAGCTGGAACTACAGTTGTCACCACACCCAGCTAATTTTTCTATTCTTTGTAGAGACCGGGTCTTGTTCTTGCTCAAGATAGTCACAATCTATTTTATTTTAGTGAGCAAATTCTTTGGTGACTCTTTCAGAAACCATTTACGAGAAGGCAGCCAGGAAATCTTAGTTCAGCAATGAGAGCTTGGCTAAATGAGCCCCGAAATGCTGGACCAGAGGGGACAAGAGTGAGTGGAGCCTCCCCATGCCACGCAGGGGCATGGCACAGCAAGCGTCCAGGCACAACCTACCTGTCCCTCCGCCCTCACGAACCCTCTTCCAAAGGCTGCAAGGTGGAGGCTCCTGGGCCACTGCCACCATGGTAACCCCAAAGCTGAAGCCGTCCTGGGATGAAGCGGCCAGCTCGCCTTGCGCACACGGCGAGAAGCACCGCGACGCCCACCTGCAGCTCCAGACAGTGCCGCTGCTTCTCCGAGATCTGGGTCCGCAGGGCCTGCTTCTCCTTCAGCAGCTTCTCCAGGGACAGCGTGGCCCAGTCCAGCTTCAGCTCCTCACACCGGGCCTTGAGCTGTGGGGACAGGATGCAGCGGCTGCAGCAACGGCCTGGTGAGCGGGGCCCGTGGACAGAATGGGGTGGGGGTCCACGCTCTCCAGAACGCCAGGCCGAGGCCCCCAGGACACATAGACGTGGCCTCAGTGCCACACCCGGGGCAGGGAGGGCATAGCAGGCACGTGAGCACCATGGCCCAAGACACTGCAGTCTGCGCTGGCTGTGCAGGCTCCAGGAGCCCTGGTGGGGGGGAGTGCAGGGCAGCACCGGCCTGTCCGCCCTAGTGTTCTGCCAGAGCTCTGGAAGGCTGCACAAGGAGTCTACAGACAAGTTAAGGACACAGGTATCAGAGGGCAGGTTCCGGAACCTTCCACTGTAGACGAGCAGGGCCATGGAAAGCCCATCCCACCCCGGGCAGGGCCTCTGGTCACTGAAGAGCCCGGCCCCCGCCCCACTGACCAGAGACTCGGGTTGACAGGCTTCCAGCCCTGGCAGCCTGCGGGAGGCTGCCCTGCCGGGCACTGCGGGACACCGACGCAGGCACCCACCAGCTGCAGGCTCTGGCTGCGGAGCTGGCTGTTGTCCTTCTCCAGCTGCTCCGACTGCTCCCGCAGCTGCTGGTTGTGCGCAGAGATCTCCTTCTGCGCCTGGATCAGGTCGTTGTAGGTCAGGGCCTTCACTCCCAGCTGTGGACACACATGGACACACGGGCGGTGGGCACACTGGGCCCTGAGGAGGCGGCCACCCCGCAGCCCAGCCCCAGGGCAGCCCACTCGCCTCCCCAGGCCCCAGCCTTCTCCCCATCAGGGGGATGCATCCAGGAAGGCAAGAGGGCCGACAGGAGACGCCCTGTCAGATTCGGGCCACCCCAATGTGTACCCAGCTGCCCAGCCCAGCCCCAGACCAGACCTCGTCCAGTTTCTGCTGGAAGAGCCTCCTGATCTCCTCCTTCTGCTCCTGGCAGTGGCTGAAGAGCTGCTGCACCGTGCCCAGCAGCTGGGCGTTCTTCTCCTGCAGGGGATGGGGCAGGTGACCCCAGGGCCCACCAGGGAAGGCCCCAGGCCCTGACCCTCCACAATACCCTCAAACGCACTCCCGACAGACACGCTGATAAGGAGCTCCACGTGCGGGGGCTCCAGGCACAGGGCCACTGCATATCCCAGCGGCACGGAGACCACCAATTCCTTTGGGGATTTATCCCAGGAAGTAGCAAAAGTGGGCTTTTCTCATGAATTTACAAGAAGTCTGCTGCTATGACAGCAAAAATTCAGACCATCCCGACAACTTGTCAATGCAGAAAGGGCTGGTTCCTAAATGTGACATGATACTGCCAGTCACTTAAACGTGACGACCTCCCAACACCAATGGAAAACAAGGCCTCAGCAGCTGTCAGCTGAGCGGGGACAGATGTGCCCAAAGCATGGTACCAGCCTCTTCAGCTTTTACAGCAATATCCGAGTCCCAACAAAAAACCAGGGCTCAGACACAACGCGACTGTGGGATCACAGGCCACTTGAGCCTCCTACCGGAGACGTTTCTAGACTGCAGCACCTTCAAGTGCCAGAATCACTGTCCCCTACGTCCCTCAGCTGACACAAAGGACCAGGTGGCCAGGCGGTCTCTGGGTTCAGCTGTGCTCTGCCAGCCTGGAGACAGTGCAATCACCTGCGTCCCAGCCCCAGGCTGTGATGGGAAGACGGACCATGCCAGGCTCAGAGCCACAGGGAGACGCAGAGCCAAGGACGACCCGGCCTCTCTGAGCTGTGCACCCTCATCCCTGAGGCAATGACACTCTCTGGGCATCAAGGGTTCTGGGGCCCTGCCTCCCCACGGCTAGGCCCAGGGCAGCCTCCACAGCGGGGGCCTCAGGTGTGAAGCTCGGCCAGCGAGGAGCAGGAGAGCCCGCTCAGGCCCACTACCCACTGGGGCCTGCACAGCAACAGAGCCAATGCTGTGCAGCAGGAGACAAGCACCGTGTGGGTGGGACCCACCTTCTCCAGGTCCAGCAGCTGCTGCAGGTTGGCCTTGTACTGAGGGGTCTTTGTGTACGCCAAGAACTGCAGGTACTGAATCTTGAAGGACTCTAAGGAGAGAGATACATGACGTGGTTTGAGGGAAGCGCTCTGACACACGTGACCCACCGTAGGCCACAGGGAAAAAGCTCTGGACTTGGCCCACCCAGCACCCACTTTATTAACGGCCTGCTCAGAGCAGCTGCTTGGGTGCCTATTCCAGCCCAGGACCTCCCCCATCCTGTCATCGCGGGAGAGTCACGAGCTCATCAAAGCAGGACACGCCTGCACCCTCATGCCACGGGGAGCACCTAAGCGTGAGGGGCCTGCCCAGGTCCTCTCTCCCCTGGACAGCTGACCGCTCTCTGGGGGGCTGCCCTGGCCACTGTGGGGTGCTAGCACTGTCCTTGGTTGCCACCAATTCCATGCTAGGAGCACCCCCTCTCACCGTGACAATGGAACATGTCCACAGACATCACCCAGGGACCCCTGGGGTGAGAACGCTGAACTCAGACAACCCCGGGAGGGCCCATCTGCTGACGCCTCTAGCAGGCTGGATCCCAGGCCCTGCCACTCATGTGGAGTCCAGTGCAACCATCCCAGGGGCTGCTGCCAGGCGAGTTGTGACCCTGTTTGCTGGGAACCCACTTGTCCAGGCCAGCGCCCTCCCAGCACAGCTCACCTAGCAGCTTCTGCAGCGCGGGCGGGGTGGGCGCCCCCAGCAGCGGGTTCGGGGAGGGCCGCTGCACACTCGGAGGTAGCTGGTAGAAGGGACTGTGAGGTGACCTGTAGGCATCTACACAAGAGGATGGACCATGTGTCAACCCAACTACACTCCCACAGAGCCCAAGACCATCCCACAGACCCCCCGCTTCCTTCAGGAGAAGCTCAACACATTTCCCAGAGTCCAAGACAGCTGAGCGCCAGGGCGGAGGCCCCTCTGGAAGCCTCCCTCTAGCCCCCAGGAGCAGGGTTACAGCGCCAGATCCTGGCTGGCAACAATGTAGTCAAAAAGCCTCTCGTGCCCACTGGTGAGTCCCTGCCAGGACTGGCCCCAGCTGGGTCTGCGGGGGCCCCTCTGTAGGCGGGACGGGGACGGGGACGTGGTGGGGTCCAGGGACCCTGGGGCGGAGCAACCACAAAGGCAAAGCTGCTGGGACGCTGCAGACCTGAGACCCAGGAGGGCGTGTCCTCTCTGAGGGGCTCCGCGGAGGCAGGGGCGGGACGGGGCTCACCCTGGGGCGAGGGGGACGCTGTCTGGGACGCGGTCTGGGCGTGCAGGAGATCCAGTGCAGTTTGGCTCTTCTTGGGCCTTCGCTCGGGGTTTGCAGTGCTCATCTTCTTGGGGCGCCCGCGCTTGCGGCCGGCCATCTTCCGCCCCTTCTTGTTCAGCTTCTTCTTGCGGGCCTTGGAGGGGGACGGCTTCTTGATGGGGGCTGCTCCGGCTTTGTCTTCCTCAGCGCCGGAATCCTGCGCAACACAGGGGGCGATGGCAGGGCGAGGGCGGAATACCGTGGGAGCTGCACCTGCCGGCCAGGCCAGCGTGGGGCTTACCACGGGGGCATCCGTGGGGCCGGCCGCCTTGCTCTCGGGCACCTTGGTGGGGGTAGTCGCGTTGCTCTTATTCTCCCGCTGCTGCCGGCGCCGAGCTGCCTCTTGTTCCTCCTGAAGAGAAAGAGCCGGATGGCATTGCAGAGTCTGGCACTGGCCAGAGCCCCTTCTGCGCCCCGTGGACTCGGATCCCACACCTGAGGGGCTGTCCACACAGATGAGGGAGCTCAGACAGACGTCTCGGGCTCCCACAGGCCACAAGACGCGGCACCCGCAGCCGCAGGCGCAAACACAGAGGCCCTCACTCCCAAGAAGCCAGGCAGCCTCTGAACCGTGAACCACACCAAGGACAGACCCCCAGGCGCCAAGGATGAGAAGCCCCTCCCTCTCTGTCCCTCCTGCCTCCCCTCTTGGTGAGATGTACCGAGGCCCTGCCAGTGGGTGCTCTGTGCACAGTTTGTTCTCTTGAATGAGTTACTGGAAATGCCCTCTAGATGGGAGGCGCACGGGGTGCGATCAGCCTTCGCAGGTGCAGAATGGCAGTGTCAAGGAGCAACTGCTCTGCACTGGAAACAAGGAACATTCCGGCCCCAGGCAGAGGCGTCACAGACCACAGCCCGCAGGCGCACCAGGGCACCGCGAGGGGGAGCAGATCCTTCGTCCTGTACTTCACGGCCAGTCGCCAATCACCAACAATAACCTTTAGGGTACCACGACTCGCCCAGCGACCACCCCCGGATTGTGATTAAGAAGCTTGGCCCAGGTGAACCTATCGAAGATGAGGACGAGCGTAGACAGAGACACAGAGACACCGGGGAGGACGGGGGTGGAAAAGGCTCAGAGGGAAGCGCAGGGCTGCCTGCAGGACCCATCGCTGCCATCATCCTGCCTTAACCCAGCCACTCGGGAACGTGTCAGGTTTTCGCACAGCAGCACGTTCACGTTATTAGCTCAAGGAAGAAAACACATGAACTTACCCTGAGTTTTGGATTTTTCAAACTAGAAAAATAGTTTTCAAGCTAAAAAGGAAAGAAAAGAAAAAATCTCATTAGAAGTGAGTCCGGTACTCTGTCAGGACGAATGGGAGACCCCAGATGACATCACATATTCTGGGACACCAAGTGCATGGCTGGATCCCGCTGGTGGCAGACTAGGGTGTGACCCAACCCCGCCATGGCAGGCATCATCCTCGATTCACCAATGAGCCGCAGCTGGGCACTTGGGCCACGTTCCCCGGACACGGAGTTAGCCGAGAACGGGGGTGGAAGGCGGTCAGGACTGGGACTCCCTGGACAGAGCTGACTCAGCTCCCCCAGGTCCAACAGGCTGAGAGAGGCCCCAGCAGGGCTGTAAGGGACCACGGGGTGGGGGTCCTGCCGGGACACTCACTATGGTCCGGTCAATAGTGTGCAAGTAGTAGGAGACCGGCTTCCCCGTCCACGACACGGAGCCCTTCAGGGGCGACAGCTCCACGACGCGCATGATGGTGCCGATGTCTGCACACACAACGGGCGGGTTAGCGCCACAGCTGTCCCTGCCCTGACCACCCGCCACAGGCACCTTCACCAGAGGCACGTCAGATGCTTAAAATGACTTATGCTAATCAAAACAACAGGACAGTGTCTTACCACTCAAGTTTCTACTGTTTATTCTGAAGTTTAGAGGTGCAAAGGGCTTCGAGGACACGATTCTGCCACCTGAAACACAAACACTGATCACTGCCACGTGTGGGAAAGTGGACACACACACAGACAAGCACGGAGCAAGTCACATGGAAGGAACTAAACACTGAACACATAACAACCACGGCTTGGAGTCCCATTCGTCTTCCTACAGCTTGAAGCAAAACTACGCTCTACCTTCCGTGTTTGAGCCTGTTGTACAACTTTCCTTTAAAAAATGTCCCCAGGTCCTCACAAAATCCCAAGCGCAGACCCGAACCCAACGCTCGCACACGTGGGTGGGCTTGGCAGAGAAAGTTGCTCAGGCAGCCGCAGGCTTGGCCCACAGAACACCCCGAGGTGCAGGGCCAAGGACAGACACTGCAGGGGAAGTACGGCTGGAGGTGGAGCTCATCTGGGGTGATTTCTGGGACTTCTTGTTAAATGAGAAAAAAAGGGCAGACCAGTGTGCACACCGCAGATTCTTTGAACACCCCACAAGGACCAAGCAGGAGCCCCAAGAAGGGAACCTGTCAGGGCCACAGGGACAAGGCTGGGCCTCTCCAGGCCACGGAACGTGGGCAAGCGCGCCACTCGTCCCGGACTAAGACCTGAGAGGAACGAAGGCAAACTCCCAACTGTCCACAGACAAACCAACCCAGCTGCAGGTTCCAACAAACAGCAGCCACAGAGCAAAAGTAATTATCTCAACCAATCCTTCAACACCCGTCTGTGTGTCGTTAACGTGACAAATTCCAAGGATGAAAAGAACCACAGAGAAATCCTGACCTTCACTCGGTAAGTCTGCTGTTAAATATCGGTATTACTATTAACAGCAATCACGGAACTTCCATGTAGACCATACAAAAAACATCGTAAGTAAATACATTAGCCCTTTCAAGAACCAAATTTCTCAGTGTAAGAAAAAGAGACAAATACAAAATCAAAGATCATAATGTTAAATTTAAGTTGGAAAACTCGAAATGAATCCATTTATGCACACACACCCGCATCCCAGCTCTCTCCTCCCCAAGTCCTGCTGCCCCGTGACCAGGAGGAGCAGGGAAGGGACTGTCCCAGGGCTGGGCCAGGCACAGACAAGGCCAGGCCAGTGCCAGTCATGTCAGGAAACAAGCAAATAAGCTCAAAGGCTAATAGGGCCATGTCCAAAGGTCACAGGGCAGCCTGACAGGCTCTCAGGGGCACACGGGGATCTGTGCCTCACAAGGACGGCGCTGGTGAGGACACGTGAGGTCCACCAGCCTGCAGTGCTCCAACTAGGAGGTTGGGAGAACACGGTGCGGATGTCAGGAAGCAGTGCTCTTGTCAAAGACCATCCGGGCAGACAGGCTGCTATGCACTCAGGGGTCAGGGGGGACCTCCAATGGGAAGTGGGGGTTCTGGGCAGCACCACGTGACATGACAGAGTGCTGCCGCCACGGGGCACTTGGGCCTAGCCATGCGCAATGACCTGGCGTCCCACACGCAGGAAGCAGGGCAAGGAGAGACACATCAAAGCACACGTGCAGAGACCTGCCCAGGACGTCAGACACCCAGCACGCCAGACGGGCACCACTACAGACAGGTGGCAGAGCTGGAGACGAGAGTCACTGCGACAGCCACAGCCACAACCACCATCCACAACCAGGCCCAGGTGCCGGCTGGAAAGTGGGGGACACACCCCCCAAGGCGTGCTCCTGGGCAGCAGGGCCCTGGGAATCCCAGCCCCTCCTGAGCGTGACAGCAGGGTCAGGAGGCCCTGAGCCAGGAGAGGCGCTCAGCTGGAGGAGGAAGTGTGTCCTCAGTTAAGGTTTTAAGATAATGCAGGACCACCCTCCGCTCACAGGAGGGCACGCATGGGCGCGCACACGCACACATACACACACGCGCACACACGTCCACTGAGCCCCATGGACTAAGTCATCAGTGCTAAAGGCTGCTGGAGATTGGGTCTTGCTGGGCCCGTGGCCTCTCACCTGCCTGCAATTTTTACAAAACCATCGCGCTGGCCTAAGGAGGCCGCCCTAGAGCTGCAGCACCAGCTCAGAGCTCAGGCCCTTCCCGCAGTGAGGGCCCCGGGCCTGGGCGGGGAGTGTCCAGCACTCACCTCCAACGTGACAATGCAAACTAAGGGACGGCGGAACAGGGAACGCAGGGAGGTGCCTGGCACCCGGGCAGCCCCTGCAGGAGCCCAGGGTCTCCGCAGCCACCGCCCATCAGGGCCACGTCCAGGCACCCCGAGACTGTGGACTCCGGGAAGGAACGCAAGGCAGACGGGGGTGAGCGGGGCACGTACCTTCCTTCATGTTTGCGAACCGCTCCTTCAGCTGGTGATCCACCTCAGGACCAAAGGCAAAGTTATTCACAAATATAACACTGCAAAACAACGTGCCAGTTGAGTAAGACCAAGGCTCCGTCTCCGCAGGCTCAAAGCATCCTGTGCAGTCTGCAGCGACCGCCTGCCGGCGCCAGGCTCTGCCCACATCCCAGCCTGCCCGTCGCAACCGCGAGTCCCCAGTGAGCGCCACACCGGGCACTGTCAGTGCAGGTAGGAGAGAAGCACTTCCTCTTTGAAACAGGGCAGAAAATGGTGAGCTGCCTGTTTTGAATCCTGACAGTTTTAAAATTGAGAATCTGGAAACATTCACCAGCAACCCCTCCAGGTACCCAGCACAGCGAGAAGGGCCTCGGCCCCAGAAGGCAGCGGAGACGGGAATGCCATGTAGGGCTCCCGTCCTGCTTCCACCGCAGGAGGGGCAAGACGCCAGAGTGTGGGCCGAGGCAGATGCGTTCTCGGGTACCACTTGGAGACCAGACACACACGGGCCGGGGTGCTGGGCCCACTGTCCCCGTCTGATGTTGTGCCCCAGGGACTGCACAGAGGCAGGCTGGGAGTGAGAGCCGTGAGTTCAGGGGGCCACGGGATGGGGGCGGGGACCAGAAAAGACCCTCAGGAATTGGTGTTTGCAGAGAAGGAAGCCCCAGGACACCTAGCTCCAGAGCCACCACCCTGTTGCGTTTTAGAGGCAAGAGAAGGAGCCATCGGTCCCCACAAGGACACCAGGCAATGCCCCAGCCAAGAAGCAGGCCTCCGGAGTTGCCTCTCACGGCCAAAGCCCACTCAAGCTCTGCCCACAGAAAGGGCAAGCCAGATTCGGGTCGCAGGGCAGAGCCCACAGAGCCACCAACAGGGCAGACGGCAAGCAGAGACACCGTCCTGGAGGCCAAGGGAGCAAGGACCACACGAACTAGAACTGAGAAGCCAATAGGACGCCAGGAAAGCCCTCAGCTTCTTAAGGGGTTCACAGACAGCAACCACAGCTTGAGAGCGGCTGGTGAGTGCAAGCCCGGTATCTTGGGGAACTCACGCAGGAGGGACCCTGCTGCACTGTCAACCCCCTGGATGGGGCCACCCGAAGGGCAGCAGGATCCCGCAGACAGGACAGGACACCTGCCTGTGGGCACAGCGGGCCCGGCTGTGTGTTGGCCTGCACAGGAGATCAGATCCCGGCGGTACCACCCGGGAGAGACCCCCATGCTCCACTCACACACAGATCAGCGGGCAGCACACACCATGTGGGCAGGTGCACCTAGATGGGGTGGGGTGGGGGGACCCCAAGACTCGGCTCCACGAGCTGCTGGCACTAGGGACCTCTGGGTGAGGTGCGTGGGAGCTGGGCTGAGAGCAGCCCGCCCAGCGGTGTGGCAGACACAGGCTGCTCAAGGGGGAGGGACGAGGGACGAGGAGACAGGAAAACACCCAGACCCAGCTTGGGGGCAGCAAAGGAGCCCAGCGCAGAGGAGACAACAGGGCAAGAACCAGCGTACAGGCTCAGGGCTGGGCCTGGTGACAAGCGCCACTGCAAAGGTGGGTGACAGGCAGGGGCATTTCTGCCCTGCTGACCCTTAGAGGGAGACCCTGGCGTGAGGAGGGGCTGGGGAGCGCAGGGACCTCGACCTGCCCTGAGCCTGGCCCCACGCCCACCGCCCACCCTGGCACCGTGTCCTAAAGCCCGCATACCTCGTGTTGGCGATGCGCTCTCTCCACTCTTCCGAGAGGAAGTCGCCTCTCTCCAACTGCAAGAGAAGACAGCAGTGGCGTTCATTTCTGCTTCGCTGCCCGACCCACCCTGCTCCGCGAAGGACAGTGAAATAGGCACAAGGTCGCTCGACGGAAGGACGCGGGAGCCCAGGGCACCACCCGCGGCTGCTCTGAGGGCAGGAGGGGACAGTAGAGGGACGAGGGGGGGTGCAGCAAGACCACTGAGGGGTCCACAGCAGAGCCAGGTGGGCAAACGCTCCAGCGCTCACTCAAGGCAGAGGGCAGAGCCCGCCTGGGCACAAGTACACACTTGGAAGCCCCAGTGCCCTGCCCACACGCTTTCCTGCAGAAGCTCAAACCCAGAGGCTCCGGGCACCCCAGGATGAGGCGGCCAGCAGGGGTGCCGAGGTCCCCACTGTGCTGACCCCAAGCCACCCTGAGGGAGGCGGTATGGTACTGGGGTGCACCAACACCCCAAACAGGCTACAGGACACATGCACGTGGCTCCCTCCTTCTCAGCTGACCACAGATGCGCAGGTGGAGAAGGTGGACCGTCTGTGGATGGCGGAGGGCAGGGGAGGGTCCCTGCAGCATGTGCCCCTCGGCCCCTGCTGGACACAGAGCCGTTTCTACCAGGCGACCATCCGCTACGCAGTGGCTCTGGCTGCAGACTAACGTCCTCCACACTCCACAGACCAAAGTCTATCAGGGAGAGCATCTCTCATTAACCTACGTCCAGAGCCAAATCATTCAGAAAACCGACGTATCCGGTTTTGTATTTCTTCAAAAAGACACCACATTCTCCATTCCTAGATTTGCGCCCAAGAGAAATAAAAATACGTCCACAGGAATCAGCACACAAATGCCTACGACAGACAACATGACTCACAATAGCCAGGTGGAAACAGCCCAGCATCACACGTGGCCCATCCACACGTGGAAGTATCGCTCAGCCACTAAAAGGGACAAGGCTCTGATACATGTCGCAGCATGGATGGACCTTGAGGACATCATGCTCGGTGAGAGATACCAGACACAGAAGGACACACAGTGTGAGACTCCATTTATAGGAAACGTCCAGAACAGGCAGATCCACAGAGACGGGAAGCGGATTTGTGGGTGCTGGGGCTGGGAGGATGAGGAGTACCAGCTTACGTGTCATAGCTGAGGCCCACAATGGCACCCCTCGGGGCCATGAGGTAACCAGGACGCCCGCCTTGCATGGCACCACAGGCCTGGTGCCCAGCCCAGAGCGTCTGTCGGGACAGGCAGGAAGACTCTGAGCAGAAACGGCCCCATAAGCAGGCAGCTGCCCCACTGTGACGAGGCCATCCACCTGGCCAACAGCAGCCATACGTCTTCCCAGAGGCCACTCACAGATGGGAGGGACGGGGCATGAGGTAGAAAGGGCAGGTGACCATCCTGAGCCTCGGGTGCTGGGACGCCCCCACATACCCAGGCCCCCGTGTCCCCGTCTCTGCCTCCCTCCACCCTGAGCAGCCCCTTCATGTCCCTGGCACCCCAGATAAGCCACCAGGCCTGGAGACTCAGGTCCACAGTCCCTGATGGCAGCGCAGGCTGTATCCTCAGAAGGTGCCAGTGAGGCAGTCCTCGGGGCGTCTGGGAGCCTGGGCGGGCCCCACCTGGCTGACCCCAGGGGCTGCTGGGCCTAAACTGCCCCTGCAAATACTGGGGGTGGCACCTCCAGGGAGGCCGTGGACCTCTGCAGCCCTGTTGTCCTGCCAACGTGCCCAGCGGCCTGGCGCCATCACCAGAGCGGTCTCTGCCCAGCCTGACGCCCAGGGAGGCCACGGTGGATGCAACCCAGGCCGGGATGTGCCCCCGGCCCTCAAACACAGCCCCGGCCGACTATCCTGTCAGGGCAGCCACCCTGTCTTCGGGCCAGCCCCATCACAGTCTTGACACACGTCCCTGGAGGGTGGGAGAGAATCTTACAGGGTACCAGGAAGAGCCTCTGCAGAGGCGGCTCCACCTGCAGCTGCAGGCCTTCCTCACTGGGTACTTCAGTGATGCCACAGCCACCCGAGGTGCCACTAGCTCGGCTCACGCTCTGGACGCGAGAAACCATTGCAAGGCACCAATAGCACAGAGCTGAGCCTGGCCTAGTTTCTACCTGGGGGCTGGCTCCAGGCCCCAGGAGGGTCAGCGACCCCTGCCAGGCAGAGGGACCAGGGCAGAGTTGGTGGCAGCCAGTAGCGTTGGCCCGGTCCTCGCTGGCCCGGTCCATGCCAGCCTCTGCGGTGGGGTGGTGAGCACTCCTAGGCCCAGAAGCAGGCTCTGGGCCTGGAAAAAGTCACCGCGCTATTTATAGACTCCTGGTTTTCCTCTTTGCTTCTTGAGGAACGGAAGGCAGGACTCGAGCATGCCAACCAGGGCGCCTAGTCAAAGCCACAGGAAGCTGCAGGGAGGGGTTTTTCAAATTTCAGGACACAAGTTCCTGCCAAAAAGGGTGTTGAAACAGGCTAAGGCTGTGTGACTGACGGCAGCGCTGGCCATGACACGGGTGCTCTCGGAAGCTGAGGACCGATGCCAGGGCACAGGATGGCACAGGGGCCACGTCCCTACAGTGGGTCACTCCGGACACTGTCACTAAGGCCACAAGGAAAGGCATACTTTTCCGCGAATCCCACTCCCAGCCACATCTCAGGAGCCACTGGCACGACCGTGACACCCTCACCCGCGCAAAGGCAGTACGAGGAGTGCCTCCTGCGTGCCACATGACCCTAAACCTAGCAGACCAGGCGCTGCCACTGCCAACAACAGAGACATAGAAGAAGGAAAGAGAAACGACCGCCCAGTGCAGCCCCACTGCCGACACCGCACCCTCCTGCCTCCGCCTCCATCCACGCTGTACTCGGAACCGCGTGGCTCTCCCTCCCAGGTGCATGAAGCCTCAGGGAGCCTCTAGCCCGAGTGCGAGCAGACACAGGCAGCAGGCTAGCAGAACCACCCAAATGGGTCACCGCGTGGTCACCCTGAACAATAGCCAGAGACATCGGGGACAGAGACCAACACACGTCTTCTGCTGGGGGGAGATTCTGGAAGAGCCTTTCGCCAAGAGAAGGGAAGGGCAGCTGGGCCCCAGCCCCACACGTGCAAGCCTGCCACGGCCGGACTCCGAAACAAGCAAACTTCGACCCACAGCTGCGTCAGCACCAGCACCCAGGACAAGCAGTCGGCCTCGGCGTGTCCCGTCACGCACTCCCTGTGGGGTTTACTGACCCTCTAGCCACCATGCCCGTCCTACCAGAACTCACTGCTCCTGTCCCCACGGCTCCTCCTGTCTGGTGAGGAGGGACCTCTTCCTGAATGGGGGCAGGGGAGCCAACGGCCACCCTGCGTTTGTGGCTCCTTCTCGGTCGGGGGAGCGGGAAACAGTCTCCCCCTGCCCCCAACACCATGGGTTCAGCTCCAGTCAGCACCCCACGCTGCCCCGACGGAGAGGAGGGGGCCATGCAGGGCCAGAGGGACCTCAGAGATCCAGCCCCAACCGCCGCCCGTGGCGCTGGGATGACTGAGGCCGCTGAGGAGGGGGACCCGGGCTGACGTGCCCGGCCAGGCACGTGTGAGGACGCCAGAGCGGACACACCATCTCACGCACACTTAGGGTGCTGCCCTGGGAGCAGCGCCTGTCATGGCCATGGCTGTGTGTGCGGATACGACACTGGCTCTGGTGTTTGAGGGGAACAGCACAGAGCAGGAAGATGCCCCAAGAGGATGATGGAGGAGCTACTACTTTCACAAGCACTGTATAAATAATGAACCGCCTGAATCAGGAGAACCATCCTTCCTGTTGCCTAGAGCACCCCCTTCCCACCCCTAGTGCGTTCCACTGACGCTGGCGCCCACGTGCAAGGCCATGCATGCACAGCTCCCAGGGGAGGGTCATCGGGGGAGCCCAAGCACTCCTGAGACCACGTCACCTAAGGGCCAGGAGGGAACCCCGTCAGTGCCACGTCTACTACCTTGTCAGTGGGAAGGCTAGAGCCCTCCACAAGGGGGTCGTGAGTGAGGACAGGCGAGGGGAGAAGTCAAGGCCCCCCGGGTGACCCTAGAGCTACCCCAGAGCCAATGGGCCCGATCCGTCTCCGAGGTCTCTATGTCACGGAACCACAAGTCCCTTGTCCTTCACGCAGCTTGTGTTCACCACATGCCCTTGGCGGACACAGAGGCTCCTGCCAGAGGGAAGTGAAGGCGCCAACAGAGGCTCCCAGTGCCAGCCCCACACGGGA
Source organism: Avahi laniger (assembly GCA_963575035.1). NCBI lineage: Eukaryota > Metazoa > Chordata > Mammalia > Primates > Indriidae > Avahi > Avahi laniger. Next base: position 21,781 of record CAUYSK010086312.1, on the reverse strand, counting down.
GCCAGGTGGCCCCATGAGATTCAGAAGGGAGTGCCACGTGTCCACACAACAAAAAGGAGGGTGAGGGAGAGGAAGAAAGGAGGCTGGCGCTGGCGTTGTAGCCGTGGGCATGGCGCGATGGCACTCACTGTGTATTCTGCATGCTTTTTTCCATACCATTTCATCCACTTCCTGAACTCTCGGTCCATGGTCTGCAGGGGAGAAACCAAAGCCTGTCACAGACCCGGCCAGCCAGGCCCTCCACACACCCATGGCCCACAAAGCCCACAGGGACAGGCTGAACACACAGGTGGGGGTCCCTGGGGACACACAGCCAGGAGGGGCAACATGGGGCCCACCCAGGCTCCTGACTCCACAGCACACTCCAAACTCCAACCACATTCTGTGGCAGGGAGACCACTGCCCCCCAAACCTGGGCGGACCCAGGACAACAGGTGCAGACACAGCAGGAAGGCCAGCGCCCCAGCAGGGACCAGAGTCGGGTGAGGGCCGCATCAGCCTAGGAAGGCTGCCTAGAGGGGCTGTGCCAGGGGTGGAACCAAGTCATCTCCGCCACAGGCCGCTCCACGACCCCGAGGGCACAGGGATTCCACCAGGGCTTCCACCTATACCTGCTGGGAGGCTGGAGGTGCTGCACACACAGGCCTCCCTTGATTTAGCCAAACCTTCCAGGCCCAGAAACACCACCATGCAGGATAGAAGCCCACCCAGGGTGCTCGCCTCCTCTGAGCAGCCCCCACCTCCAGCACACACCCCCAGGACCGCTCACCTCCGCGTACTTGGCTGGGATGTCTGCTTTCTCGACACCATAGTGATGCTTGCAGTTGGTGGCTGCAGCGACCTGGAGTACGACCTGGCCCACACCTTCCATCAGAGAGAGACGCTGTGCGTCAGACATGCATGGTGCCCAGGAAAGAGGCTGGGCCCGCCTGGGATACCACCCGGGGAGGCCCACGCAGGAGTCAGAGCATGAGCTGCAGGACACGGCACTGAAGCCAATAGGGAGGCCATGGGATGCCCTCTGGGGTCACTTAGGATGCCTCCGAGGAGCCAGGCCCGACAGAGCCATGAGGGCACCTGGCACGTCCTGTCTCCCATGGACATCATACCATGGCCCCAAAACTGGCATCTGGTCTCAGTCTGAGGGCCCCGCTGTTCAGATTGAGTCACTGTTCAGACCCAGGCACGGTTCCTGGAGGTTCAGCAGCCTGGAGGTCTTCTCAACACCCCAAGTTACCCTTCAGGCTACCACTGCAGTGCAGGGCAGGCGGCAGCGCAGCTAACCAGATCCAAGTGCCTCCAGAAAGCTCAACGGGAGCCGGCCGAGGCCCAAGCAGGGCTGGGGGCAACAGAGGACCCCGCAAGCCGGAACGGATCCCCCAACCGCAGCATCCACATGGCCAGCTGGTCTGGGCCAGAAGGCAAGGGCCGGGCCTGCAGACTGGTGCCGTTGGGGCAGCGGGGCCTGTGCAACCGTCTCTCCTCCTGAAGGCCTGAGCCACTTCACTTTCCACGTTGAACGTGAACACCCATTAACATGCTAATTAGAAACACACGCGATGGTGGCCTGAGGACACTGGGATCTCATCCAGAAAGGATGAGCCGGAGGAGATGCACACACACAAAGCCCCAGGGCAACAGGAGTAAGAGGTGGGGTCCCAGGAAGTGACCGGGCCACGGCCCTCTGCCCTGTGAGGACACAACAGGCAGCACCGTCTCAGAAGGTGGGTCCCGGCTCCTGCCAGACACTGACCCTGCCAGAGCCTCGACCGTGGACCTCCAGCCCCGAGAACTGTGAGAATAAATGTCTCCTGTTTACGCGTCGCCCGGGCTCCAGTGTTCTGTTACAGCAGGGAGGGACAGAGACCGCAGACACGTATGAATCGCACAGCTTTGCAGGGCTGTACGGAAAGACACTGACTTTGGAACTACAGTTAACGGCACACCAGTTACTAACCGTCCACTTAAAAGAAGTATAAAGGTGACATCACAAAGAAGTCCCCTTCATCCCTGTCTTTGGGCCCCTTCCCTGGAACCCAGGCAGGGTTTCCGCATCTGAGCTCCAGGTCTCGTGTCTGGTAAGGTCTGAGGTGCCTGGGGACGGCTCCAGGGCGGCCCCAACAGACACCCCCTCAGCACTGTGGCCCCCCCGGGGGTCTGGTCAGGAATCAATCAGCCTAACGAGTTCACTGAGTGCAAGAGTGTCTGCCGCGTGCACGTCTGTGGACCGTGAGCCGGGCTGCTCCCCAAAGGGCCGAGGCAGGTCGGCTACAGGCTCGGGCCGGGGCTGGGGACATGGAAGCCCTCAGCATGAGACGCCAGGAGCCTGGGCCCTTCTCTAGCTGAAACTCCTCCCCAAGGACAGCACGCAGGCACCGAGAGTGTGGCCTGGGAGAGCGAACCCCAGCCACGGGCGCCGACACTCACCGCTCCCCAAGTCCACGAACAGGTCGTCCTCGGTCATCTTGATCTCGTCGATCATCTGGGCCACCAGGTCGAAGGACGTCTCCCCGTACACCTCGGGCGAGAAGGGCTCATAGTTGTTGAGCTTCTCCGGGTCGGTCACCGAGTGGTTGTAGACCTGCTGCAGGACGTGCCGCAGGAGCCCGTTGGACGGCCGCGTGTTCAGCTTCATGGGCTGGGTGGTGCCCTTCCACTGGGGACAGGACGGAACACGGACACGTCACACAGGCCACAGGCAGCTCCTCCACACTTAGGCCTGGGTACTTTCCCCAGTTGGGAAAACGTGCACACGAGTGTGCGTGTGCGTGAGTGAGGGTGTAGGCTCCTGTGTGCACACCCACCCTTTCTCAGTTCTAACCTGCAGCTGGGACAAGAGGGCTGGGACAATTCCTTCTGCTTTTCCCTGGCCTGGTAGCCTGCTGGGCACTTGCTGCACAGGTCACTCTCTAACCCAGCACCCACTTCCAGTGAAAGGCTCAGCCTGTGGTAGAGCCCAACCTGCGGCCTGGGCCCCGGAGCCTGCTCCTGCTCCGGCCTCCCCACGTGCAGGCCAGAGCCCTAGGCACTCACTGCCCGGGCCACGCGAGACACACGTGCCTCTTCACCAGACAACAGGGTCTGTGCAGCCTCACAGACTGGCATCCCGGCCTCAGAGAGGCCGTCTGTCACCAAAAATCTATTAGGGAGAAGAAATTACCCAAGGACCCCAGAAAGTGCCAGAACTTCTGGCTCCAAGGTTAGGGAACCAAGACGGCCCACCCGTCCCAATAGCTTGGTTGGCCCCGCAGGCGCTCCCTTCTGAGCAAGGCAGCCTGGGGCCTGGCACACTGGAGCCTACTTAGCCGCCCAGAACCCCCAGGCCCGAGAAGTCGCTCTGAGGATGGCGCTGACGTTCCACAAGGACAGCACACAAGGCTCTGCACACAGCCCCCTCCTGGACCCGTCTGAACCAACGCTGCTCACCAACACCACGCCCCTCAGACTGGCCTGCGGTGACAGGCGGGATAGCTCCCCACGCAGGGTCCGCACCTAGGGACTAGGCCTCAGCTCTGCAGAGGGAGGGGCTGGGCAGACCCCTGTGCATGGGCCACGTCGGCCTCAGAGCAAAGCAGGCCTCTGGCCCAGGCAGTAGGGCGAGGGCTGACGCCACGGGACTGTCTCAGGCCACCCGGCGCCATGAGCCACATGAGGACCCCAGCCTGCCCCGCACTTCCTTCAACTGAACTGTCTGCCCGCCCCCCGCCCCTCAGTTCCACCAGCAACAGGGGGGAAGGTAATCACCAACGTGCACCCAGGCCAACCTCGTCCTAAGAGCTCCGAGGGGCTGCTCTTACAGCGCGCTCAAAGTGGTCCCCACCCAGCCCCACACAGCAAGGGCCTCCAGGAGAAGCCTCCCGTCACTGCGACCCCCCCATACCCAACGCCTGCCCAAGACTCCCACGCCAGGGATCTTGCACGTGCTAGCAGGGAGTGCCACTGCGTCCACAGCACGCTCTGCCCGTCTGTCCTTCATGCGGGGGCCTCACAAGACATTGGCACCAGAATCAAGGACACTCCCTTTAGGGCCAGCTGAAGGTAGGTCTCCGCACAGTCCCAAGGCAGCTGCCGGCCACCCACCCCTGCCACTGCCCAGGAGACAGGGCGAGGGAGTGCAGGCGTGTGCAAACATGACATCTCCCAGGGAGGGGCCTCAGACAGCAAACCACAACCGGCTCCCACCCAGCAAGCGGCCCCCAGCTTGTGGCCGGCCGAGGACACCCCAGGCCACGGCTGTTGCGATGGCAGTGGTTCACCCTACCTGCACATTCAATCCTGGGGTTCTCGAGGGGCCCCCAGAGCTCACAGGTGGTGATTTCAGTGGTATGGAGGGGTCTGGGGCCAGCACTTTGAAGACCCACCCAGGGGACGGGGACCAGAGGCGTGAGTGCACCCACACGAGGGACAGGCCGGGAGGGCAAGGCCACCTACCAGCTGGTGGATGCTATCGATGGCCCGGTTGTACTTGTCACAGAGCCTCTGCATGCTCTCGAAGCTGGAAAAGGCAAGGGAAGACGCCAGTCACCGGAAGCTCAGAACAGCCCCAGGACCTTCCCAGGGAGGGCACAGCCCCACACCAGGAAAGGTCGGACGGGGCCAGGTGTCCAGGACAGCCACCAACCACCACAACCCTTGGGCAGGAGCCTCACTTCCGACCCGAAGAGAGGAAATCCATGGCCAACGCATAGGCATAGACTCCACCGCCTGGACAGGCTGAGCTCACAGGTCAAACCCACAGCCAAGGGCACCAAGCAAGCCTTAGTGTGGGACCAACGCGGGGCCCTCCCTCTCTGTGCCCAGACACATGTGGACAGACCTGGCCCGGGATCCTTCCCTTCCCTGGCTGGAGAGAGCCACCACCTCACCCAGGCCAGGATGCTGGGCCAAGGCCAGCAGGCCTCCTTCTACCTGGACAGCCAGGACTGGGCACCGGGACAGCCCAGCCCTGCAGGAGGGAGAGGGGCACCATTGCTTCTGTGCACAAAACCTTTTAAAAAGCTCTGACACGTCCAAACAAGTAGTACGTGCTAAACACAGAAGGAGGAAGTCAAGGGGAGCCCCCGGCCGCCCAGCCCCCTCCTTGCCCTAAATAACCGGGGCAACTGCTCTGCATGGCCGTGTTCCCCATTTTCCCTTCCTAGCAGAAGACTAGTACTCAACGGGATAAATCCTGGTCTCCTTAAACAGCAGCTACAGGTGAACAAGCACAAGAATTCAGGAGCAGCAAACAAGACACCACCCTGAAATCCAAATCCTGGAGTGAAGGCTGCATGACGGTGTTCCAGGGACTCGGGACACCCGTGGGGCTGGGGGGCAGGGCAGCAGAGCCCTGCTGCGCGCACAGCCTGCCTCCCGGATTAAACAACAGACCTAAATCTCAGGCTCATGTTTTCTCACACATTTCTCAGGAAGAAAAGGAATAAATGCAACACCATTTTGCATTTTCATCTAGCCTTTGACCTTGACACCTGAAACCCACCCAAAACCTCTACATACTCCCTGGAAGCCTCTCCTGGAGGACGTGCAAATGCGGACACTCAGAGGAACCGAGGGCTGACACTTGGCTCGTCGCTCAGATGGGAGGCGTGGAGAGAGAACCAGGACCTCCCATTGTGCACCAACACCAGGTCACACCAGTCCCTCGGGCAGATGCCAAGAAATCACCCCACTCCCCTCACCAGCTCTGACGTCCTTCCAGCCTTCTCTGATTCCCTAAGTGGCTCGAACTCGGAGAGGAAGGACACCCACACCCGGAGCAGGGCTGCTGCCAGCAGAGCAGCTGACACCGTCACGGCTCAGGGCCAGGCGCACGTGTGGCCAGCACGAGTGACAGGCGCTTAGCTGACTTCGGGACCAGCACGAGAGAGGCCAGCCCCGACTGGATGCCCACCCTCTCCAGAGGCTGCAGACACCGTGGCATCATAAGAAATGTGTGTCTGGCCTCCGTCCCTGTGTCCTGACACAGAACCCCTAATCCCTGGGAGCTTCCTAGGTGACAGGGACATCGACAGAGCTGGTCACCAGAAAGCTCGAGCTGTGATCAGCAGAGACTGAGTTAACAATTACACCTGGGCAAGGACAGGGCCAGGAGAGCGCCAGGCTGGCGATCACATCGTGCCAGGAGGGTGACTCCCCAACCCCACAGGGACAGAGCTCCTGGGCTCAGGGCCTTCCAGACCTGGCTGCAGGCCTCGTGCTGTGGCCGTATCTGCCTCACAGCCTCTGTAACTAACCAGTGAAGGTGACACTGTCCCCTCATGCTGTGGCTGTACCTGAACACAATCTCTCTTCCTGCTGATTAACAACCAGGGTGAAGATTATGGGATGGGGAGAGGTTCGAGGCCAGGGGAACAAGAGCTGGGTACATGGAGCCTGAAACCGCAGACCAGAGACAAAGTTCCTTCCACGTGTAACAGTGAAGCGCAAATGAGGTAAATCCACCCGCGTGCTGGGTGCAGGGGGGCTTTAGGGCTACTTTGGGCTTGACCCTCTGTCGGAGGGAGTGACCTAAGGGGGGATGACACAGCCCGACAGAGGACTGCCCTGTACACTTGCAGCCTCTGGAGGGCTGCAACAGGCAAGAGCCTGGAATGTCCTTCTTTCACAAAGGAAAACAAAACAATCCCAGGCAGGCATTCCACAGACGGCCTTGCCCGTCTCCACCCACAAGACTCTCCTCTGAGACCCAGGAGATGCCAGGAAGAAACTGCTAGAAGCGGCCACAGGGCTGAAGACACAGTTACTCACCAAACCTAACTGTGACCTGAACGGGGCTGCGCCCGAGCTCCCAGGCCAGCCCGGCGGCACGGCTCTGGGCGGGAGCGCGGACTTCTGGCAGTCAGCCGCCTGCTATAAAAAGAGCGCTTGCTAACTCGGGTGATTTCACACACAGCAACTCGAGTTTCCACAGTGTGCAGTTTCCAATTATGTCCTCGCTCTGACAGCCTTTGCCAATAGTTGATAAACATTTCCTCCCAAAATAACTTTATGGTGGCTACAGCCAACTCTAAAAGGAAATTTCGGATCAGCTTGTACTATCTAAGAAGAGCTAATTATAGGCTGTGTCCCCTGAGCACGGAGCCTGTCCCCAGGGGAGGGGCAGCTCAGCAGAGCTCCGCCCACCTTTTGGTGTCATAGTCTATCAACACGTAGTTCTCCATGGCGAGCTTGAGATCCGGGATTTCTTCACAGACCCATCTGGAACAGAAACGCAAAACGACAGTGAACGTCATCACTCGGGCTCCGTTTTCCACATTCAACTTTCTTAAACGTTGTTGACTCTCAGATAGAAACACACAAACCCCCATTACTCAACTCTAACTGTGAAGGAGAAAAGTGAGGAATTATTTCAGAACAACTGCTGGAAAGTCTATGGTGAAGTTGCGACTCACACAGATTTTATGTGGCTCTGAAGTCGAACGATGGTGGCTGACGGGAGCCGAACGAACTCGCGTGTTATAGGGTTAGTTGGAAACCAAGCGGCTCAAAGCTGAGCCGGAAAAGCAACGTATTGACTAGAAACTAAAGAGAAGTATTATTTGAAGAATTCGCTAATCCCAAAACACATGGGAGCTTCTTTAACACACACACTGCAAGTAAAAGCGAGATGGAGAGGGACGCCCAGATTAAGAGACGGGAAAACACCAACCCATCACTCGCGTAAGCCTCGCTTAGGTCCCGACACACCCTCAGACGAAACCACAAAAGGGAGGTCATCACTATAGGTCTCACAGACAGTAAAAGGGAAACGGGACAGTACGAAAAATGGTAAGCCAACAACCCCAACAACTCAGATGAAACGAGCAAATTCCTTGAAGGTCGAAATTACCAAAATGGACATAAGAAACAGAAGGTCCTGCCCTCCACCTATTAAAGAACTTTATTTCCTTTTTTTTTTTTTTTTTTTGAGACAGGGTCTTGTTCTGTGGCCCAGGCTACAGTGCAGTGGAGTCATCACAGCTCACAGCAGCCTCCAATTCCTGGGTTCAAGTGATCCTCCTGCCTCAGCCTCCTGAGTAGCTGAGACTACAGGCGCCATCACACTCAGCTCCATTTTCCTAAACAAGTTCCTTCCCACAAAGAAAGCTCCAGGCCCAGAGATGGATTTTACCAAATATTTAAGGCATGACACTAATCCCACAAAAACTTGCTCAGGGCTTCACGAGGCCAGCACCATCCTGACACCAAACCAGGGAGAGACAAAGGGTTGCGAAGTCAACATCATTACGAGAAAGGATCCTACAGACCAACATCCACCATGAACACAGACACGAACTCCGTTAAAGGTTGGCAAGTGGAATTCAGCACACTGCGGCCCAGGGGGTTCACCTGGAAAGGAAAAGTCACCTGACATTCTCACATTAATCGCTGAGATTCACTCCTTAGTGGCATAAAGGGAAAACCACGGTAGGGCTGTCACACATGTGGGCACAGACCCCAAGTGCAGGCCAGGCAGGGGAGCACGCTGAGAGCGCACAGGGGACGAGGACCCAGGCGGTGTCCTGGCGTGAGCTCGCCCAGAGGATGCCAACCGAAACCGGTCAGCCGGGCGCACCGACAGGCGGTTCTACAGACATCCCTGCCCATGAGCGCCCCTCGTGCCCCCAGCAGGTGCCGGGACTCACCGGATGGTCTCGATGATCTCGTGAGCGGCATCATGATGTTTGTCCTGGAAAGGAAAAGGACATTTCAGAGCTGTCGGGCCGTGTGATCCTGGAGCTGATCCTGGACAAGCAGAGGCCACCCTTCCTCCCGGGTGGGCCATGCCATCGGCTCTTCTCATTTCCTACTCATGTGGCTCCCAAGCCCACCTCCCAGGCAGGGACCTGTCCGGGCATGCTGCGCCCCCACCAGGGAAGAGGGAACAGGGCGGGGTGGAGTCTACAGCTCCCGCCCGCCTGCTCTCCCATTTTCCGAGGCCGCTGGTTCCCCGCCCACATCGCAGCAGTGCGGGCACCTCGCCCGGCCTCCACGTGCCCACTGCGACCCCCCATCCCCCACCCCCGAAGCCTGTCCACACGTGACTGCAAGTGACTGAGCTTCCTGGACCTGTGTTTCCTCATCTGTAAAAACCACCGGGCCTGCACATGTGGAACACGTCACACCCGAAGAACCAGACCCCTCCCCCTGCACAAGGCTGCCAGCTGCCCCACTCCCAAGGCCCACGCCACAGGCAGGTCTGTTGCTCCGCAGGGATTGGCAAGCCTGACTGAACAGCCATCAGTTATAAACAGAGACCGCGGCCAGGCGCAGCGGCTCACGCCTGTGATCCCAGCACTCTGGGAGGCCGAGGCAGGAGGACTGCTTCAGCTCAAGAGTTCGAGCGGTCTCGAACTGAACAAGAGCAAGACCCCGTCTCTACTAAAAATAGAAAAAATTAGCTGGGCGCCACGGCACATGCCTGTAGTCCCACCTACTCAGGAGGCTAAGGCAGGAGGATCACTTGAGCCAGGAGTTGGAGGCTGGAAGGAGCTGTGATGACGCCACTGCACTCCAGCCTGGGCGACACAGGGAGACCCGTCTTCAGGAAAAAAAAAAAAAAGAAAAGAAACAGAGAGAGTTTCCCACCAGTGCACACAAGAGCATTTGTATGCATGGGGACTACTCCGCTGACAGAATGGAACAGACGGACAGGAAGAGCAGGGGCTGCTGTTCCTCACCCCTCACCAGGTGGTGGGACTCCACCCATAGGCCCCAGTCTGGAGACCATGGCCTGGGGCTTCCTCCCCTTCCCCTCCCAAGGACCACAGACAACCACATTTCCCCAGCTACTTATGGCAGTGGACACGCCCAATCCGCCCAGACCAGGAGGTGCTGGGCCCCCACATTCCCGACCATGGCATCTACATCTGAGAGACGCCAGACACAGAAGGGCACAGTGTGAGACTCCATTTATATGAAATGTCCAGAACAGGCAGAGCCACAGAGACGGGACATGAATTCGTGGGTACCAGGGACTGCAGGAGGGGGTGGGGAGTGACTGCTGATGGGGATAGGGCTTCTTCATGTAGATAAAAACGTCCTAAAACTGATTGTGGTGATTGTTACACAACTACGTGAATATACTACAAGCCGGTGAACTGTATGCTTTAAAGGGTATGAATTGTATAGGGTGTGAATTATGCCTCAAAATTATGCCTTATTACACGGGGGCACCACACCAGGGTTCCCACGGCAGCCACGCCAGGCAAGGATGTAAACAGCAAGCTCCCTGACTCCCAGCCAGGCCAGAGACACACGGTGGGGGCAGGGGCAGAGGCAGGAGGCTCCTGAGCCACCCCCCAGTCCTGCTCGGATGTTATCACGTGACCCTGTAATAAACTTTTTATTTATTTTTTTTTCCAGAGACAGGGTCTTGCTGTCTCCCCGGCTGGAGTGTAGTGGCGTCATCATAGCTCACCACAGCCTCCAACTCCTGGGCTCAAGCGATCCTCCTGCCTCAGCCTCCTGAGTAGCTGGGACTACAGGTGCTACCGTGCCCTGCTAATTTTTCTATTTTTCATAGAAACAGTGATTTTTCTTACTTTTATAGAGATAGGGTCTCAATATGTTGCCCAGGCTGGTCTCAAACTCCTGGGCTCAGGCAATCCTGCCTGCTTCCTAAAACTACCACCCCTGGCCAAACTTTCCTTCTTGATTGGTTTTTTTTTTTAGGAAACAGAATCTTGTTCTGTCATCCTGGGTAAAGTACAGTGGCATCATCATAGCTCACTGCAGCCTCAAACTCCTGCCCTCAAGCAATCCTCCTGCCTCGGCCTCCCAGAGTGCTAGGATTACATGGCAGGCCTTTGATTGCTTTAAGTCAAGTTACACCGTCTAAGTCCACGATTAAGCTAATTAGGGAAGAACTCTTCTGGCAGGCACAAAAGTAACCAATTTATGGTTTGTTCTTTTTCTGTGTTTTTTTTAGACAGAGTCTCATTCTCCTGCCCGGGCTAGAGTGCCATGGCATCAGCCTAGCTCACAACAACCTCAAACTCCTGGGCTCAAGCGATCCTCCTGCCTCAGCCTCCTGGATAGCTGGGACTATAGGCACGCGCCACCATGCCCGGCTAATTTTTTCTATTTTTAGTTGTTTGGCTTATTTGTTTCTATTTACAGTAGAGACAGGGTCTCGCTCTTGCTCAGGCTGGTCTCGAACTCCTGAGCTCAAGCAATCCTCCCACCTCGGCCTCCCAGAGTGCTAGGAGTACAGGCGTGAGCCACCACACCCGGCCTATGGTTTGTTCTTAACACAACCAAATATAGTATAATGATAGCACCTTCATCACCAGGTCAAAATTAGCAGGAACCCAAAAAGAGAGGCCACATGTGCAAATAAATATTCACAAAACACACCAGCATGATGGCTCAGGCAGCCTAATCCCATTCTCAAGACCAGCATGGAGGGCAGGCAGGGTGAGACCCTTCATCCCATCCTGGGAAAGGGCAGCACGAACCTTGTAGTCACCGGTGGGACCCAGCTGGAAGGCAGTGGCTCACAGGTGCCCTTGGGACAGAGGGGAGTAAGGGTCAGGAGCAGAGGGCACTGGGGGAGACCTGTCCAGCGAGGTGGCAAGAGGATGGGCAGCATTCTTGGGGCTTCCTGTCCAAGCATGGTTTAGGAATTCCAGATAGCCAGAGCCTACCAAGCGCGGGCCCCTTCCGCGTGGAGGTTCATGACCCACAGACCAGGAGTCTGAATCCAATTCCACTTCAGGAAGGGGGTTTTGCACAGGTCACTCTGCATCTGCAGCCCCGCTCCCCATCTGTCCCCCGGGCCCTGGGGCAGGCCTGGGCTGGGAAGGCACATTGTGTGCCAGCCCCCTCCCAGACCTCCCCTCTGGGTCAGGGTCCAGCAGGCACTACCCACCCACCCACCCAGAGAGGGGACATCTCTGCTTGACCCTCGGGGTTCAGAAAAGCCTGGCGAGATCCAAGCTACAGGACAGACCCCAGGCTCACAGCCCTGGGACCACACAGCAATGGCCACCGCAAGCTATGTCTGGACTCCTGTGCTTGGCGGGAGAAGCTACTCCAAAGGCATGTGACAGGGACACAGGGCGCACTGCTGGGATGGGGAACTGCCCGCCGCGCTGTGGGCAGGGCCACTGTCGGTGGGAGGGCAAGAGCGGATGCACAGGGCTGCGGCAAAGGTCAAATTCACCCACGGTGGCTTCTGCGTGGCACTCATGTTAAGAATGACTATTACGTGGCCCTCCCAAAATAATGTCACACTGCAAAGGAGAGGAGAAAAGGGCAAATGACGTTTTTGCAAGTCATCTTTCTCAGGCAGGGGGTGCTGAGTCAACGCTTAAATAGCACCTTCCCATCCTCGTACCTGTGATTCATCTGGCTCCCAGGGAATGTTTTCTGCTCAAATGAAACACAATTGCAAGAAACACGGCAGGGCAATGAATCACCAGGAAGGAGGGCTCGGCTCCGCCCACGCTGGGCACCAACTCTGACCCGAGCCGGCCCTGCGACAAAAGAGGTACTCTCAAGACAAAACCACAGCTAAAAATACCCTGCCAGCCAGCCAGCCTCCAGCTTCTGTGGTTTACAACCGAGACAGCAGACAGTGGCGCTAGGTGACAAGGAAAACCCCAAACCCAGGCGACGCAGGGCCCTCTGGCAAATGATTGCCAATACAGGAACACCTCCCTCACTGTGGAGAAGCAGGAAGGGGCCACAGGACCTCCCTGCTGAGCAGAGGCAGCCTCTGCAGAGAACCTGCCCGGGGGCCAGACAGTGGGAGGGAAGGGGTCTCTCCCAGAAGCAGGACGCCCTGCAGATGAGACAGCGGGCATAGCAGCCCCTTCCCACCGTCGCAAGCAGCTGACCAGAAGATCAGCAGGACAGCCCAGCAGGACCTTGCTCCAGATGCAGGGTGCTGAGCACTCCTGTGGTCACTGTGCAATGCCCCCTCGGCCTGGCACACTGCACTGTGGCAGCTGGGGAAGGGGACCTCACAGGGAAGCAGGCTCTAGAGCTGCACTGTCCCAACAGCAGCCAGTGGCCCCACTTCTCTCTAGTGTCACCCCACAGCACCCAGTTGCCAGAGCATCTTTAGACTTGACCTTGAACCCATGGTCCCCAAAGGGCCTGGCCCAAGTCCACACAGCTCACGGCAGGGCTGGGACAGGAGCAAGGGTGCCACAGGACCGGAGTGCGCTGTGCAGCTCCAGGGCACAGCTGCGACCAAGGAGGGCTGACAAGACCCTTCCCACAGATTCCCTAACAACAGCCCTCAGACTGCTCGGCTGTCCCGCAACCACACGAGTGCCCTCTGTGTGTGCCCAGCAACTTGCCGTGAAGTGACACAGGAGGGAGGCTGGGCACGTGGACCAAGAGTTCTCGCCAGAATTCTTCCTGCCCTTCCTGCCGAGTTAAGGCCTCACCACCACAGACCACGCCAAGCTGAGGCCACAGCCACGGACGTAACGGAAGGAGAGAAAAGCCCAGGCACCGGTGAGGTCTTCACTCAGGAGCTCAGTCCAGGACTCCCTGCCCTGAGCATCGAGCCCAGACCCCACTCTGGACCCGCCCAACCAAGGGCGCTGTGTGCTGCCAGTCCCACCCCTTGCCCACTCTGGATGCAGCGTTCGACATCAGCACCACACCCCAGGATGAAGGCGAAAGGCCCCACCCCCCGTCCCTCCACACACTGGAGTATCACTCAGCCATGAAAAGGGCGAGGCCCTGACACAGGCCACAGTGTGGAGGGACCTTGAGGACACCGTGTTCAGTGAGAGACGCCAGACACAGAAGGCCAGTGCGAGACTCCATTTATTTGAAATGTCCAGAACAGGCAGATCCACAGAGACGGGACGTGGATTTGTGGTTGTCAGGGGCTCAGGAGAGGATGGGGAGTGACTGCTCATGGGGAGGAGGTTTTTTGGAGTGACCAGAACGTTCTAGAAATAGATAGTAGTGACAGCTGCACGATCTATGAATATACTGAAAACCACTGCGTTTGTACACTTTAAATCAGTGAATTTTATGGTATGTGAAAAGGCGCCAGCGACTCGGGGCCCCACCCTGGGCACACAGCCCTGCCCACTGCTCCTCCGTGCTCTCCCCTCCGGGCACTCCCTCACCCACACCCAGGGCTGGTGTAGCACCACCCACCCCAAGCCCCAGACAGGGCTTGGGCGGTCTTTCCCGTTGGAGGATAAGAGCTCTGAGGGCAGGGGACTCAGAAAACAAACTGTGGCCCCAAGGCTGAGCAGGAAAAGTGGCTCAGAGTGGTGGGATTGTGAGATAAGCAAAACCCACCAGGCCCAGGAGGTGACCTCAGTCCCGATGCCCCGGGGCTACTGTTTACAGGCAGGTGTCCCTCCTTCCCATCCCAGCAGATTCCAGCCCAGCTGATACATCCCCTAAGGAGGTATCTCAGTTGCACAAGGTGATCCTCACGCGTTATTATCTGTGAAAAAAAGAACACTGAGGAGCACCAGTCCCTTGTGTCATTTTAATGAGGCAACTGCCCAGCTCTTTCCTTTGCAACCCACTCCTAACTGCCCTCGTCCAGCCGAAGCTCAGGGCAACTGGGATGTGTCTCTGGGCTGCGGTCCTCAAACGTGGCCCCAATAAGCTCCTATTTACATCAACCCTGCCTAGGTTTCCTCCTCTAGGTGGACACGGTGCGTTGCCTTCCACAGACCTAACAAGAACTGCTGACGCTCAGGGTGGGTGTCTTCTGAAAGCCTAGGTTTGGGCCTCAGTCCATCAGATGCACTCAGTCCTCAGTACCCCGAGACACCTGCACACAGCGTACGGGGCGGCACCACTAAGCCTCAGCACTGCTGGCACTCAGGGTCCCACACTCTGCGTTGGGGCCACCCTGTGCACGGTGGGGTGTTGAGCAGCGTCCCTGGGCTTCCCCGAGCCCGTGGAGGTGACAACCACATTGTCTCCAGACATCACCAGGTGTCCCCTGGGGGCAGAACCAACCCTGCCTGCTGTTGGGAACCTCTCCCAAACCAGTCCCTTCTGCTGTACCCCCAGCCCTAGCGCACTCACCCCCCCGTGAAGTCCTGCAGGACGAGGGGTGAGTCCCTGGCCTCATGGGGACAAGGGGCGAGGACACAATTCCACCAACAGCCCTCACAGATCACAACCAAAAGAACCAGCAAACACAGAAATCCTTTCTGGAAAGAAACCTTTCACCCATTCGCAGGCTGCCTTCAGGATGCAGGTTCTCTGGGCGCCCCCCCAGGCCCCAGACGCAGCCTGGGGCTGAGTGCAGAGCCCAGCTGCGCTGCCCAGGCCGGATCCCACCGCTGGTCAGAATTCTCACAAAAAGTGTCAGGTTTTTAAAATTATGTTCACAAAGGTATTAACAAAGTTAACATCATTTACCACGCATAAGCGTCTGGTGGGATTCTAACATGCTTCCTGTGCTCTGTCCCACTCATCCCATAACAGAGGGGACACAACTGCCCCAGAGACTCGGATCATTCCAATGGTCACATGAAGTGGCAGAGCCAGTGTTCAAACCTTAGCCACTGACTTGTGCTGTGGGCAGGGAGAGGGCCCAGGCACCACAGGCAGGAACCCCGAGAGGCGCTTGAAAATGCAGCCAGGGACGCAGAGTCTGGGAAGAGAAGGACCCAAAGAACGTGGTAAGTCCCTGGGGCACAATGAAGGCCACCGTGGGCCCCAGTGGACCAGAAAGTATGGAGCGCAGGTCCCCGCTGCACCCAGCACCCCAATGCCTCGCTTGGGGGCGGCAGGTGTTCAGTGGACACTGAGAGCGTCACTCAAAAGACACCCCACACCCTGCCTGCACCGGCTGCTGGGACTGGCAGCAATGGCGTGAGGGGACAGAAGAGGCACAGAGGCAGCTAAGGTATAAAACCACAGGCGAGAGGAGGGAACCAAGGTACAGCATCCGCCCCACTAGGGAGGCCAGGACACACTCCCCAGGCAGGGAAGAGACAGCATGGCGGGGGAGGGGGGACGTCAGGTAGAAAGAGGTCAGGTAAAAAGAGCGGGGAGGGATGCTTCCCATGATCTGCAAACACACGAGCACCTGCAGATTCCAGCGAGGAAAGGGGGCCCCAAAATGTTCTGTACCTGCCTGTACCAACATCAACATCAAGGATATAATTATACTACTTCCTAAGACGCCACCAATGGGGAACTGGGTAAAGGAACAGGTTCTCTGTGTGATCTCTTACAACTGGGAGAGTGTGACACTGTGACATATGCATTTGGTCTTTGCCTCTTACTCCCTAAAATCCTAGGAATTTCCTAAGTGGTAAGTGCCTTGCTGTATGCTAATGAGCTGACTGGTGGCTGGCCATCCAGGTAGCTTTGGACAGGGGGGGTCACAGATTAGTGCTGGGACTTTCGGCCCCACCCCAACCGTGGGGAGGGGCGAGGGGCAGAAGGTGGAGTAGGTGACCTGTGGCCAGTGACATGATCATTCCTGCCCAGGTATTGGAGCTTCCATAAAAGCCCCAAAGGAGTGGCTTCTGGGAGCTTCCAGATGGCCAAACTCCAGAGGTGCCTGGAGGGTGGTGCCCAGTGAACTGAACTGACGGGCCCAGCTGCTGTCGGCTGCAGAACTGGTTGGCTGCTCCGCCTGTGGTGAAAAACCCCCAAACTTTTGGAATCTCGAGTGCTGATGGTCAAATGAGTACGGGAGAAACACATTGGCTTTCTTCCTACACATCACCAGTGCTGGGGAAAGAGCAGCAGCCCAGAGTGTCTGAGCTGTGTGACGTGTCTAAGGTTTGCCGGGCCAGAGCTGGCAGCAGGGACTTCAGTCACACATGCCCGACCCAGGGGCCTGGCAGCGTCACCCTTTCTCTCCATGGCCCTGGACTCTGTGACACATACAGCCCATCGATTACTCACGTTATTTTACGGTAAGTTCTTGGCAAACAACTTAGAACTAGTTCTTTTCACTGTACATTCAAGGCAACTTAGAGCCTATGCTCCCAGGTGCAGTCCTCAAACTTAGCCCAAATAAAGTTCTCTACTTATATTAATTTTGCCCCAGTTTTCTTCTTTTTAGGTCAACAGTGTAAATCTACAATTATCTCAAAACAAAAGGTTTAACTATAAAAAAAGAACATTAGCTGGGCACAGTGGTGGTGGCGCCTGTAGTCCCAGCTACTCAGGAGGCTGACGTGGGAGAATTGGTTGGGCCCAGGGGTTCAAAGCCAGCCTGGGCAACGAAGCAGACCCCATCTATTAAAACAAAAAGAAAGAAAGGGAAAAAAAGAAGAAGAAAAGAGCAGCGCTCTCAGGGAGAGACCAGGCTGGGGATCTAGTTCTTGGACAGCCCGTCTTGCGCTAGGACGATGAAGCAGCGTGTGTTATCACGACCCCAATTACGACCCCAACGTGGAACACCAGGTTTCTCCTACGGCTCCTTCCCTTCCTGAGGCAACTCCTTTAGCCACACAAAGTAGTCTAAAGGTTAATCTGCCTCCCACATGAGCTCGGATTAACAGGACACTCATGCACAGGGAGGTCAGCGTCAGAAAATAACTTCTGAGTCACAGCGGGATGGCTCACTCCGCCCCCTCAGCTACTACTCACCCACTAACCACCGCCCACGGTCAGGCCGGCCTGCGCTCATCAGAGAACAGGGACACTCAGCCAGGGAGGCTCTCTGCCCGCCCACAGCTGGTGAGTCAGAAAGGGGAAGGTCCCACTCCAGGCCCTCTTGGGTTCTTCCATCCACCTGCACCTTTCCCACCAAAAGAAGGGCAGGTCCGTCCTGCCTTAGAAGTGCCACCATGCACTGCTCTCAGGAAGAGGTTCCCCAGGGACTCTAAATCCATGTAACAAAAATCACCCTTCCTTCTACTGGCAAAGGGCAAACCCCATTTCCAAAGGGCTCATTTCCGAGTGTGGACAGAGGTTTCCGCTTCCTCCTATGTGCGCCCCTCCCCCCAAGAAGCCACCCACAACCTCCCCCAGAGCAAAACTGGCAGCTCTCCCTCTGAGACCTCACTGTACTCAGCACTTTATCTGCTCAACTCTTTTGTTTACAATCTACCTACTTTCATTCCATGAATTTCTTGAGACTAAGAATGCTGGCTCACTGGCCTCTACACCCCCCATGAACAGGGAAGGTAGTCAGTAGGGGCTTTTGGAATAAATCAGGAATAAACGTGCTCGGTCCTTGCAAATGTGTGGTTGTCTGAGTACTCTGGCCCTACCGAAAACCTACGCTTCTCAAACGGTCCACGTTCCTCAGGTGGCAATCACAGAATTCTCACCACACATGAATTCCTACAAGGTACTGCCCCCTCATTCCTCATAGGAAGCCAGATTCCTCAATGGGAACAGAAAGTTAGAAGCTGTCACCGCAAGATTGTAAGAAGGTAGCTGCTGGCTACTCATGCTAAGAATTCCGCTGGGCCCGCCCACCCGCTGGCCCGGCACACACTGTCCCCTGCCAAGCAGAGTCCCAGCCAGCGAGGAAAAGGCGCTGGGCAGCTCAGTCCTGCCTGCCACTAGAAAACGTGCTCCTGCCAGCCCTGGGCAGAAGGCCTTACTTACAACAGGGCGCCAGCCAGTCAGGTCACAAACTGCCCAGGCGGGGACAGTGGGGCTGTCTCCACATGAACTTTCAGTTTAGTACTGGGGACAAGGGCAGAGGCAGCTAGCAAGACCACTGCCCAAGGCCCAGATACCAGGCTCCACGGATTTCTTAACTCTTTCAACACTCAAAAATGACAACTCTTAGGATGGAGAAATGTGAGATGCACACTTACACCGGCCCAGCAGTCCCACTCCGAGAACCTTCCCTAGTGACGTGAGCGCTAAGTTCACAGGAAGACCTGCCAAATGTTTAATGCAGCTTATTCTAATCCCCAAACACTGGACACAGGCCTCCGGTCCTGTGACCCGCAGGCAAAGGGACGATTGCTGGTCCTCCCTCCAATGGCTTTGAATCGGCAAAATAAAGGGGATAATTTTGAAACCCCCAGCAACATGGGTAAATCTCGGACACATTCTGAGTGAGCCCCCCGCCCTCCAAATCCAAAGTCTACATGCGGCTGTGCCATTCACCTGACTTTCTGGAAAACGCAAAACTTTCAGATAAGAACGGATCAGCAAAGAGGTGGGAGGCAGGTGGAGGTGACTGAACCGTTGCACATCTGGTCTGTGACAGTGGTTCAGAGACTTCATGCATTTGTCAAAACTCACACAACTGTGCCCTACAGTGAGCTATGCTGTATGTCAAGTAAAAGAGGAAGAAATAAAAGTTAAGTTTAAAATAGTGAGACGTCTTCTACCACCTCCTAGGATGAGCTCATAGCAGAGAAGCAGGGGAGGGGGGCGAAGAAGGGCTTGGAGAGCTTTGAATGTTTGAAGGTGGAAACCGGTAAGAGCGCTAGGGCGCCTCTGCTTTCAGTTTCTGTGTCTGGAAGTCTCCCCGCCCTGCTCCCGGACCGGGCGCACAGCCGGAGCTGCCCAACCGGAAAAGCCACAGCAGAGCCCTAGGGCCGGACCTGGCAGCCTCCGGGCGCGGGCCGGGCGCGAACAGAGCGCGCAGTTCGGGCTGGAAACTGCACCGAACCCTCCAAGTCGCCAGGACCCGGGGCCGCGCGCCAGCCCGGGCTACCCGGGCGCTCATTGCGCGCTGACTCCGCCCCCGGACACCACGTTTCCAACAACTGACACAAGCCGAGCGCGCGCGGGAGTCCCCGGGCGAGCGGGCTTTCCCCGCCAGGGCCCCCTGCAGGGCCGTCCCCCCTAAAACAGTGTGTGCAAAAACAGACGCCCCGAAGTCGCTTGCCAACAGCGCCTGCTCCGTTTCCCAAACAAAACGCGCGCTGCCCAGCCCGGAGTGTGGACCGAGAGACTGGGACACGCGGACGCACGAACACCGCCTCCGCCACGGGCCGACGCCGTGACACCGACCCCCGGCGCCCCACGTGGGCTTCTGGAACCGCCCGGGGGTCTCCTTCCCAAGTTCCCACCCGGCCTGTCGCTTCCAAGGGTCCCCAAGATTAAGGGGACAGCAATTCCTAACTTCCTAGGGTCGGGCCAACCCTAACGCACTCAAGATTAGGGGGACGAAAATTCCTAACTTCCCTGGTTCAGGCCAGTCCCGCCCGTTCAAGATTAGCGGGACAAAATGCCTAATTTAAAAAAAAAACAAACAGAGCCAGAAGGAAAAGGGGGAAGGAATAGGAAAAGGGTGTCCTCAAAAATAGCAATAGGGGAGCGCAGCGCGCTGACAGCTCCAGGAGCGAGCCGCCAACGGCGCCCGGGGGCAATGGCAGCGCGAACGGCCGGAGGATGCGGGGTCCCGCTCCCTCCCCGCGCGCCGGCTGCCACCCCCTGGGGAACTGCCGCGGGGCCCCGACTGGGCGCGAACGCCGGTCCCCAACAGCCACTTGGCGGCCCGGCTGCCGGCTCGGTGTCCCCGCGGGGCCCGGCGCGCGCGGCGGAGGGCCGGGGGTCCCTGGATGCGGGGGAGGGGCGGCACTCACGTAGACCGGCAGCGGCCACGGGTACACGGCGGGCTCGGCCCCGACGGGCGACTTGAGCCTCAGCTCGAGCTTCTCCCCCATGTCGACGAGCGCGGCCGCCGCACCATGCTAGGCGGGCGGTTGGGGGAGGGGCGGGGCCGCCGGCGGGAGGGCGGGCGGAGGAGGGCGGGCGGGAGGGAGGGGCGGGAGGCTGAGGGGAGGGGGCCTGGCCTCGGCCGCCACCGCCGCCGCCGCGCTCCCGTCCGGCCCCCGGCTCCCTCTTTGTGGTCACAGGCCCGGGGCCTCCAGCGCCGCCGCCATCTTGGGCCGGCGTGAGGCGAGCACAATGAGCCGGGGGCCGGGCGCAACCACTCGCGGCGCGCGCGCGGGGGGGCCCAGCGCGAGGAGGCCGGCGCGCGCCCGTTAACCCCGCCCGCGTGCCGCGCGCGCCACCCCCCTACCGCCCCACCCCGTGGACTCGCCCGCCCGCCGGGACCCACGCACGCAAGCACGCACGCACGCACGCGCGTCCTCGGGTGCCCTCGCCCGCCCCTCCCACACCAGCCCTCCCCGCCTCCCGAAGCGGGGACCCGGGGAGACCCTGCGGTCGTATCGGGTTCGAATCCCGTCCCCGGAGGAAGACTCAGCCCGACGCCCCATGCACCGCGTAGTAAAACCACAAACTCTCGTGCAACGGAAGAGCCTCAGTGCAAGCCCCAACGCTAGCTCCAAGTGCGGGATTCAATGCTGTTTGTTGAACATCTAAGATTTCTGGACGCTGGGCACTCCATGCTGGCTCAGTGGAAAAATGAAACGCCCTGCCCACAGAGGGCTTCCATTTTATAGAAATAGTCGTAATAATGGTCAGGGGGAAAATAATGACAGTGTTATAAATGCCCTTCCCCCCATGTTAATCTGTCTGTCTGTTGGCTAGGCCAAACGTTATTCTAGATGTCGCCATAAAGGTATTTTCAGGCTCGATTATCATTTAAATCAGAGCCTTTGAGTAAAGCAAATGGTTCTCATGATGTGGGTGGGCCTGCCCAAGATCCCCCCCAGACTAAATTTTTTTTTTTTTTGCTCCGTCTTTCTTGGTCACCTGGGCTAGAGTGCTGTGACAATCAAGGGATTCTCCTGCCTCAGCTTCCCCAGCAGCTGGGACTACCTACACCCGGCTAATTTTTCTATTTTTTAGTAGAAATGGGATCTTGCTGTTGCTCAGGCTAGTCTCAAACTCCTGAGCTCAAGCGATCTTCCTACCTCGGCTTCCAGAGTGCCAGGATTACAGGTGTGAGCACTGAACCCAGCTTAAAGTAAAATTTGATCATTCTTGGGTTCAGGATTTTACTGTATTG
>CAUYSK010086308.1:0-13394 GCA_963575035.1 Avahi laniger | reverse complement strand
GTCCGATCCGCGGGGCGCCCGCTCCGAACAGCCCCTCCCCTCCGATGCTTTCCCGGCGCCGCGCTCCGGCGCCCGCGTTTAAAATGCACCTGCTCCTGTCTCGGCTCCCACCGCTCGGCAGTCTGTGCTACCGCTTTGCTCCGACTTCTGGCACTTCCCTGCCTGCGTGGGAGTGGGGTTTGGTGAAGGAAGAGTTACCTTCCTGTGAGTCAGATTTGTCTGCCCGGGCCAGCCCGCCGCGGGCGCGGCTGACCCGCGCTGCACTTCCTTTTGTCCCACTCCCTCCGGGTGTTTCTACAGTTCTCCTTACTTTATCAGCGCCGCTGTTTGTCCCTCGCCGCTTCTTTGCAGTTTCACACAGCCGATCCTGTGGGAGAGCGCCTCACTCGCGTGTGGGTGTCCGTGTTCTTCACCTCCCGCTGTGGGAGCAGAGAGCCAGGAGGTCTCCCCTAAGCCGCCATTTTTCTCCCCTCGGGGGCATACTTCTTAAACAGTTTTTCTGGCTGGTCAGGGAGGTTTAGGAGCCTCATTTGTAGCCATATTCTTTGGTGTAATCAGTTTTAAGATAGATCACAACTATAGCTAAAATACCAAGGTTTGCAAATACATGATTTAAAAAAATTATAAAGCAGAGAATAGACTAAGTTGTCTCAGCAATCACATGGCTCACCATTCCTTGCCTTCATAGCTTTAGAAAGAGACGGAGTAACAGTTGGTAGTCTAGAATTCTGCAGCCCCCTGAGAACCCACATTGATAACCTCAAATTCTTGGCTTTTAAAAGCCTCATAGCCCTTTCCAGTGAAATGGAAAGAATTTTTTTTAGCAGTTGGCTGCTCTTAGGTCAAGTCACCCTCCTGTATTTGTGTAAGTTAATTTGAAAATCAACTGCAGGATTTTCATTTACTCTATTGAAGCCAGTTTGTAGCCCTTTACTCTAGACTCAATATATTTTTGAATCTTCATTCAGTTATTTAATGAACTCATTATTTCCCCCAGATTTACAGTAACTCGAATTTTACCATTTTGGTATTCATGACATTTGTTTTCATTTTCCCTACCTGTGATTAACCAGTGAACTGATTTCCACTTACACCTTCCCCCTTCTTCCCACCTGCCTCAGGAGAGGAGGGCCCCTCACTGCCTCCGGGCTCTGGACCTCTCCCCTCCTGCTCGGTCCCCGGCAGCCTCTCTTCTCCACGATGCCCACGCTGTCCGGCAGCCACCACTTGTCACTGTCGGCCTGTGCATGCTCCACGGCATAGACAGATACTTGCGTCTTTCCTATTCTGAAAACAAAATCCTTCTGGCACAAAATGCCCCTTCCCATTCAGCCTTTGTCCTCTTTCTCATTCTCTTTCCCAGTCAAGCTTTTGGAGAAAGGAATATCTCCCAAGTGCCAATATTTCTCTTCTCCACTTAGTTCCTCCCTGGTGGCTCAAAAACCCATTTTCTGTTCCTACGTAATTTAACTTTCCTGTTAAGTTTGTTTTGTGAACCATTCTACCCTTCTTAAAACAATCTTCCTTCAGCTTTCGACACTGCTGGTTCCCTTTTTCCTTCCTCCACCTCTTCCTTTTCAGCTATGATCCCCAGTGCTCTGTACTTCCCATCCCTCATGTGTTGCCTCCTTCTTTGGCTCTCTCTTCCTTGCATTTCCCTCCAGTTGTTCTTCAAGTGCAGCCCTTGAACCGTTTGTATCAGAAGCACCCACGGAGCTTGCTGCTTGCTGAAGGCACGAATTCCAGGGGCCTTAGTCCAGACCTACTGGATCAGAATCTCTGGAGGGGGCCTAGAAGCTTGCATTATAAACTATCTCTCCTGGAGATTCTACAACTTTCCCAGGGCCACGCTCTTTAACATTTCCCTGTTCATCATCCCCACTGCTGCCTGGACCCCATCTCATTGCTCCCCTCAAAATCCTTTATGGGGACCTCATCCCCAAAAGTGGAGACTAGGCTCCATGTCCTGGCATAAAAGGTCCGTTGTGGTTTGCCCCTGTGCAGCTTGGATTGCCCTCCACCTCTCAAATGTACTCGCACTCCAGGGATGCCTCTAACACACCTGTCCGCTCTCACCTCTGAGCCTGGCAGTTCCTGCTGCCAAAAAACTCACCTAATCTCACCTTGGAGTCTCAGAAACTACCTTGAACTTCACAGCCACACCCCGGTGTCTCTTCTCTCTGCTCCTAGGAATCCCATGTGTCGGGGTCCCCACACAGTATTGTGATCAGTGACTGACTGGCTGGGCCTCCTGCCTGACTGACTCAGCACAGTGAGGATTACAGCTTGTTCCCTCCAGGACACAGATGGGAAGATCACTGATCACGATGACAAGCACAGCAAGGGTGCTGCTGGCCCCGACACAGGCTGTGCTGCTCACCTGGGTGACGGGTGCCAGTCACTCACCTGCTCATGGATGCCAGGCTCCAGAGTGGGCTGTGGGGTGCAGAGTGTGAACAGTCTCTGCCCTCAGGGTCTGTTGTTGAGTCAAGGACACTGGAAAGTCAGCAATGACAACCTCGGGCAGAGGATGCCATTACAGAAGGAAATGCAGGGATCTCTTACAGCAAAGGGAAGGGAAGTCAGCCCAGACCTCGGTTTCAGATGGGAAATTCCTGTCCCAGGGAAAGAGAGAAGTGGTAGGAAATGTTAAACATGGCGACATTGCCGCAAAGCAGGAAAGAGTTCTGGAATGAGAGGAAAGGACTTAGCTCCAGTGTGGGCTCGGACATCGATAAGTCGTAAGATACATTGATTATGCAATCCCTGAGCCCCGACCCCCATGCAAGCAAAGGGAAGATTGATTTCAGTTTTGGAATCCTTGAAAAGATCAGAAATACCAACGTGGAACAAATATGTTGTGGAAGGTGCAGTAACAGGTCATAGCCACCAGATGGCACTAAAGGACCTCTTTGGGCACAAACTTGGGGCTTTGTCTCCATTGCTTAAACCTCATCGTGGGGTGGTCCCCTAGAATTTGGGGCTGATGCATACTACCAGCTCTACACTTAATCTCTATGTAAGACTATTCTGAGACATACAAGTAGAATTTCTTATTAAAAGCTTACTTTGCGGGAAGCAATGAAACTAGTCATTACTTATCTTTAAACGCATACATTTAAAAAGCAGTCTTTCTGTGCCTGCTGGCGCGCTTTGACAGCCGTCGCAGTGCTCCTGCCCTGCAGCTCTGGTTTGGACCCCATATGCTGGACACCTGGAGGGAGATGTTCTGCTCTAGTCCTAGTGGGGCCACCTGCCCTTCCCTCATTCTCTGTGGGGAAAAGGCATCGACCAGAGGAAATCGCCTGTGCTTCCTCGCAAAGGACTGGCTTCCCATCCCTGGGGTTTTCAGCAAAGCTGGGGAGTCAGGGGCTGAAGAGGTAATTCTAGATCCTCATGAGGCTGGCTTTGATCCCCTCTGAGGATCTGATGAAAGCCATAGACTGTCCCCTCCAGCACACTCAAAATGTGCGTGTTATTTCAGCAGCTTCGCAGGCCTTTTGTCCAGGGACTGCGGCTGTGGACTGCTTAGGGTTCCTCTCGGCCTTAGGAACCTGATATCTTGTTAGCTGTGCTCTGTGACCGGCAGTGCACATTAGCAGCTCCCCAATTTGTAGCAAGACTAAATTGTTGGTTATTTCCTCTGGAGAAGCAGTGAGGGTGAAGAGACCCCCCGCTCAGGCGGTGGTACGAGCACTCCAGCCCCACAGAGAGGCTGCATTCTGCAGCTCTGCACCAGGGGAGGCTAAGGAACCAGATGCCCCCTGTCAGCATCTGCCTGCTGGGAATATGTCCTGGCTACCCGAGAAGGAAATGACGCTTCTTGCCATGTGGCTGTCCACATCTCCATCCTGACTTTTGTTTGTAAATCTTTCTCTGTGCTGAGAGGCTCCAGGAATTCTTTCTGCTTCCTCTGCATTGTGCAGTGTCTCTGTACAGTCAGGCCTTTGGGGTTCTTTGCATCCTGAAGCTAGTGACCTAGAAGCATCGTAGGACAAAATAACTAGCAATGACCTTGGGATTAGGAGTCTCGGTCTGGTCCTGGCTCTAACTGTGGGACTCTGGGCCTCAAATGTAAAATAGGGATATTGACTCCTATTTCTTGCCTTCTTGGGTTCTTTTATTTAAGGAATATGCTCTGAGCACCTGCTATGTGCCACTGCCTGTGTGCCACAGTGCCCAGCATTATGTATACAATGAATGAGACAGGCATAACTCTCTGTCCTGATGAAGCTGATAGTCCAGGGTGGTTTGAGAATCAAATCAGAAAACATATCTGGACACCTTCTGTTAACTCCGAAGTGCTCTGCTGACACGCTCTTCCTACTGTTTTTGTTTGAAAGGTTTTATAGCCCCTGTGGCAGGAAATGCAGAGTCAGGGTTGCAAATATCACACATACGGGGAAGATTTCTACAAGCTGAGTTGGTGGACCTTGGCCCTGGTCAACAGAAAACTGTTGTGGGGCTGGCCTTGCCTGTCTGTTTTCCTCCTTTGCAGTCTTCCTCCTGGCAGATGTGTTGGTGGGCCTGAAACCTCCATTATTCAAACAAAACACAAAGTCCTCCGCTGAGGTTGGGGCAGAGAGTGTGATCTCACAGAGAATGGAGGCAGGATGGTGCTGGCCACTCAAAGCACGAGGACGTGCTTGGGCCAGGCTGCCGCAGAGATGTGGTGGAGGAAAGCTGGCCAGAGGTCCCCAGCCCAGCTGCCAGCTGACCCACCACAGACACGTAAGTGAGCCCCGTCAAGATTGGTAAAGTCCAGCCCAGATCAGCAGAACAACCAGGTGATTGGGAGATTTATAAGAATAATATATGGTAAGTTTTAGGGTGACTTCTTTTGCAGCAGTATCTAGCTCATACATCTGTGCTGCCCAGGTCACAATCATGTATTTCTTGAGCTACAGTAGTGATAATTCATTGGTAATTCAATGGTAACTCATCCTCTGGCCTCTGGGCTACATTCTTCCAATCCAGCCTCCACTCTGCTGTCAGACTAAACTGAATTATTACCTGAAGAGTCCATGAGGATCATCTTGTCCATTTCACAGGTGGAGAAACTGAGGTCTAGCGACATAATGGGATTTGTCCATATCACAAAGGCTTGAGGAAGTTCCACGTAGCAAAAGACTGGAAAATAAAATCTCTAGATTCTATGTTTGAGACTCTTTCCCTGCGCTGGAAATCTGTTACCTGGTCAGAGTAGCTCATTCTCATCTCCCGTTCTATCTACTATCTACCACATACCAGGTTTCCTGGTAGAAAATGGCTATTACTCTCTCTTCACCAAGGAACATTTCAAAAGTTCAAAAACCTCTCCTTAAATGTCCGAAATGACTGGTGGGTGATCAAGGACACAAAGTTTCCCTAGGCTGATGTTTAATCTGCTGCTCCCCAAGAGGTACTGAGCAGCAGGGGTTCCTAGCAGCACCCCTAGGACATGACAGCTTTGCCCTCATTCCAACCCACCCTTCCCAGTTTTCCTTTGCTTTGCTTGGAGACAGGCTCAGGCCCCTCTTGGTCTGACAGGCAGGCAGTCCCTACATCCTAGGACAGCCAACTTTAACCTTTTATATTTTATTTTATTTTTGAAGCAGGGCCTCACTCTGTTGCCCAGGCTGGAGTGCAGTAGCACAGTCATAGCTCATTGCCACCTCAAACTCCTGGGCTCAAGCAAGCCTCCTTCCTCAGCCTCTTGAGTAGCTGGAACTACAGCATACACCATGAAGCCTGGTTAATTTTTCTATTTTTTGTAGAGATGGGGTCTCACTATGTTGCCCAGGCTGGTCTCAAACTCCTGGCCTCAAGTGATCCTCCCACTTTGGCCTCCCAAAGTTCTGGGATTACAGGTGTGAGATACTGTGCCCTGAACATTTTCAATGACTCCACACATGACCTACAAGGCCCACTTGCCTGACATACCCTTGTAGACATTCCCAGGGTTGCCAACATTTTAGCTTGAAGCTTTAACTGTACTTCTTTTGCTGTTTAAGAAGGGAAATGGGAAGAGGATGAGGGTGACATTATTAAAAGAACAACACTGGTACGTGCAGACTCTCCCAGGGTCACAGGGCAGAGCCCCGGCTCTCTCCCAGCCGTGGCTGAACTCAGGAGTCTCAGCTGTGCTTTCACACTGCATGAGTCCTCTCCTCGGGGTGCCCCGTGCCTTCCAGCCAAACTGATTTCCCAAAACAACCAGGTCAAGCTTTCCATTTGATCTCACTGCTTCATGTGGTCCTAAGTTCCCACAACCATATGTTGCTTATGTAAAGCACATTAATATTAGTAATGGGGAGCTGGGAGCCCTCAACTCCAATTTCCCACTCTTATCCACAAGTCCCCTCGCTGGGCCGGGCTCTGTCTCCGGGTGCGGGGCTGTGAGTGGACAGGCTACAGCTGAGCAAGAGCACAAGTCCACTGCCCAGAGGACTCTGGCTGCAAAGTGAGGCTCTTTCTTACCCCAGGTGTTTAGAAATACAAACTGTTGTCCGTAGCCTCTCTCTAGTCCCCTCTCAGTGGTGGGAGCACACACCCCTCTTATTGGGTGGCTTTACGTGGACACGGAGGCTTTCAGACCAGACCTGTCTGTGGAGGGTGTGCTCACTCGGGGAAGCGTGTGGGTACGCAGAGGTCACTACAGTCTGCATTTTTATTGAAGAACGTGTCAGATTTGAGCTGTTTCTGCTCTGTGAACATTATTCAGAAGACTCATTTTTCTGGACAGAATACGAAGGCAGGGAGAGGAGGAATTAATGATTAGGGACTCTGAGAATGAACTCTTCTCTCTTTTCTGAGAAAATGGAAAAGCACGAGTCCATTCTGCCTTAAAGAAGGCATGTGAAATGTTTATGTGCAAAACAATTTAATGCAGCGACACACACACGTTTTCTGCACACCAGCAGCGGCCCAGAGGCACGAGGGGCTCTGAAGCCTCCCTCCCTCTCTGTCCTTCAGGTGCTCAGGCCCCAAACCGTGCTGTCGTTTTTGACCCCTCTCTTTCTCTCATGCCACAAATCCAACCAGTCAGGAAATCCCATGGACTCTACTTTCAAGACATGCCTAGTATCCAATCATTTCTCGCTTCTTCGACTGCCTCTGCTGTGACGCGAGCTGTCACCAGCTCTCCCCCGGATGACTGCAGTAGCCTCCTACCTGGTCTCTCTCTGTCTAGCCTTGCACCCTACACTCTACTTTAAAAATCATACCCAGAGTGTTCCTGTAAAGCAGAACTCACATAAACTTATTAAGTCAATTCCCTTGTAAATATTTCCATCAAAAAACAAAAAATTAAAAAGATTTATATTTTTCTATTCACCACTGAAATGTCCTGACAGGCTGTGCAGAAACTTCCTGTTCTTTGTTCAGTAGCATTAACCAGCTCATGGGTTTCGGCTTAATTCTCTTATTTATTCTTAAAGACAGAAAAATTCTGGAAATGAGGTAATAGCAAAAATAGGTTGAGATTTCTTTGAAGCTAATAATTTTTATTTCCTGCCAGCTAAATTGGGCCTGTGGTTCTCCTGAGAAGCCCAGAGCAGCAATTTTAGCAGAGCTCTGCCAGGGTAGGTCCAAGGGATCCATCCAAGGCTAGAACGAGAGAGCATTTGGAGGAAAACCAAAAGAGCCCATGCAAAGCCAACTGGAAATAAATAAGTCTTGGATGAGCTTCATTAACCTGCAGATTTTCCCTGCCCATCCCCCTCACCCATTTTCTTTCCTTTGAGGGGTGCTTTGCCAACCAAGTTTCTAGATCTTTATGCTGCAAAATCTGATCTGAATAGTGGGTGGTTATGTAGATGACAGCTGATAATTATTAAGCACTCTCTTAGTGCCAAACACTATTCAAATATTTTATACTTATTCATTCATTTATTCACTTGTTCATCAAATATATATTGGGTACTTACTACATACATAAGTAAACAAAGCAGAAAAAAAATCCCTGCCCTCCGGAGCTTGCAGTCTGGCATAGGGAGGCAGAACATGTGTGCTAACCATTATGAATAAGTAAATTACAGTGAATGCTGGAAGGAGACGGGGTGGGGAAAGGGACGGGAGTATTTAAGAGCAGGAATTATAATTTGAGATAGTGGCGTCAGGTAGGCCTCGTTGAGGAAGTGACATGTAAGCAGAGGTGATAAGAAAGTTGTTTCTGTGGGTACCTGGAGGCACAGCAGTCCAGACAGAGGGACCAGCAGTGCAAAGACTCTGAGTGAGAGCAACTCGCAAGCTCTGGGACCAGAAGGAGCCCTGTGGCTGCAATGGAGGGAGAGGGGACCAGAGGGGATGCGGTCAGAGACATAAGGGTGGACAGAGGCAGTGCTGTAAGACTTGGCTTTATTTCTGAATCAAGGAGGGTTAAGTGGGGGCACTGGAGGATGTAAGAGGGCCTGACCTGATTGATTTATGTTGAGATAGACTGTGGGGTTGAGGGTAGAAGTAGGCAGACCAGTCATGAGGCTCCTGCGATCCTTCTGGTGAGGGGCTACGACAGCTCAGCAGAGGGGCTGAGAAAGGTTAAGATTCCAGATATATTTGAAATGTGCAGTCAGCTGGACTTCTCAACTCAGTGGCTCTGTGGCATGAGAGAAAGTGAAGAGTTAAAAGTGATGACCGGATTCTGGCCCAAGCACCTGGAAGGATGGAGATGGAGAACAGTGCTGGTGACAGGCTTGTGGAGGAAGATGGGGTGTCCAGTTTGGGGCATGTTAAGTTTGTGGTATGTACTAGAGGGACAGCTGGACATGTGAGTCTGGAGTTCAGGGCAGAGGCCCGGCTAAAGGTAGACATTCAGGGGTCTTTGGCACGTAGGTGGTAGTAAAACTTTGAGTCTGGGAGAGCTCGCCCGGGAAATGTGTGTAGACAGAGAGGAGGACCAAGGACAAGGCTCTGGGGCTCCAACATGAGTCTGAGAGAAGATAAAGAACCACCCAAGGGGAACGAGAAGGAGCAGTCGGAGAAGAAGCACGAAGCCAAGATGGTGCTGTCCCAGAAGCCAAGGGAGGGAAATGCCTCAAAGGGCAGCAAAGATCCGCAGCATCGAATGGTGCTGGTGGCCCAGGTAGGAGCAAGGCTGAGAACTGGCTGCTGGGTTTAGCAATGTGGAGTCAGTGGTGACCTTGACAAGAACCTGTACGTGGGATAATGATCATGAAAGCCCCAGTGTGAGTATTTTTAAGAGAAATTAGGAGGAGAGGAACTGGAGACAGTGAGTACATCCACTCAAGCATTTTTGCTGCAAAGTGTTACAGAGAAAAGAGGTGGTAGAAGGCAGAGGACGTGGGGGTCAAAGGAAGCTAAAGACTATTTTTCTGATAAGATGGGACAAATAACAGCCTGTGCGGATGCTGATAAGAATGATACAGTAGAGGGGGAAAAACTAACACTGTAGGAGAAGAAAGGGAGCGGGGCTGAAACAAAGACTCTGAGTATTCAAAGGTGGGAGAGATCTAGCCACTTAGGTGATGGAAGGGTTGACTTTCGTAGTAGTCTGCTAGGCTACCATGAAAAGTTCCCCAAACTGGGTGGTTTAGGCAATGGAAATTTATTGTCTCACAGCTCTGGAGGCTAGAAGTCCAAGATTAAGATGTGAGCAGGGTTGGTTCCTTCTGAGGGCTGAAGGGAGAATCGGTTCCATGCCTCTCCCTAGCTGCTGGCCAGCCTTGGTGCGCCTTGGCTTGTAGGCTCATCACTTCATTCTGATCTCAGCCTCCATCTGCACGTGGCGTTCCCCTGTGCACATGTCCCTTTGTTAAAGGATCAGTCATATTGATTTAAGGGCCTGCCCTACTCCAGTATGACTTCCTCTTAACAAATTACATCTGCAATGACCCTATTCCCAAATGAGATCACATTCTGGGGCACTGGGAGTTAAGATTAACACATGAATTTTTGGAGTACAAATTCAGCCCATAACGGCTTTAGATCAGAAATGGACAATTTACCTTTAGTAATAGGAGGGAAGGTAGAGTATTTGTTTGAATGTGCTGGCAGTTTTATAGATACCTTTGTGGGAGTCCACAGAAGTGCTGTTCTGATTGCTTCAGTTTTCTCAGAGGTGTGGAAAGCAAGGTCACCAGCTGACAGTGCAGGGGAAGGCAGATTGAGGAGAGGGGAAGTTGTGAAATCGTTCCCAGCAGGTGGGAGAGTGAGTGAACTAAGGAAATACAGTGTGTCCTGGAGGGCACACCTGTGGTCTGGTCCTTTATTTAAAGCAGGGCTCTTTCTGTGCTCATGAGGTTTTTTCGAGCTCCACTCAGGTGCACGGTGGCAGGCAGAGAGTGCAAGGAGAGCTGTGATTAATGAGGGTTGTGATTTTGCAAGGTGAGTGCGGCACACAGAAGAGAAGGAGGGGCAAGGGAGCTGAGAATACATAGGGAGGTTATAATGATAGACCAGGGAAATCAAATTGGGTGAGAGGGAGGAGAGGACCCTGTGTGGAGACACTGAATACCCCAACGTTAAGGATGGGGAAAGTGATGTGCAGAGAAGGTCGGTACTTTCTGAGGTTTGATCAGTGACAGAACCAGAATTCAAATCCAGGCTGCGTGGCTCAGAGCCCATGCTCTCAGCTCCTTGTGAGAGAGACACAGGACCAGAAAGGTGGGAGCACAAAGGCAGGAAGCGCAGGGCATCGGATTAGAGTTGCGAGACTGTTCTCTCACTGACTGGCCACGTAACCACAGCAAGGCATTCCTGTTCCCTGCAATGTGGCCTTCCATGATGCCAATGATTTCCCCCTCTCTGGAAAACGATCTTTGTTCTTTCATTCTACCAACCTCCCATCTTTCCTTCCTTTCTTCTTTTAAATGTATTTCACTGTTTGCAACATCTTTTATGTTCGTTTTCATACTTTGTGTCCACAGCTACCTTGTGATGGTGGTCGTTATTAACCCTACTTTGAAGATAAGACAATGAGGCTTAGAACAGTGAAGAGATGAACTCAAAAGCTGGTTAATAGAAGACCTACACCTCAAATCTAAACCTATAACTTTAAATTCAATTCTCTTTCCATCTCCTAAAATACTTTCTTTTAAAAATTACATTTTCCTGAATTTGAAATAGTTGAATGGGAGAGCAGGTGTATCTCTGGCACTGGAGGAGTTCAGGAACCTACGTTAGCCCTCTTCTGGGATTCTATAGAATAAATACAATCAATGAGTGTGGTATTAGAGTAAATGACCACTCACGCACCTTCCCTTGACTCTAGGATACATCAGGGAGCAAACGTCCATGTTACCAAAAGAAAGCCTGGTTAAAATGAAGTTATTGTACTTGTTCTTGGGGCTGTTTTCTATATAAACAAAAATCCTTCTGAAATATTTGGTAAATCTCCTTAGTAAAGTCTATTTATTCAAAAGTTCAGTCATTCATTCATCAAACTTTTACTGTGTCCTTCTATGTGCCTGTAATTGTTCTAGGTGTTATATGTTTGCCTTTAGGAAGTTCACAGGCCATCAGGTAGGCTGAACTGATAAATAAACATTTACTCTATCAACGCTGTAAGGGAGATATGTACTAAGAGCTAAGGAGCACAGAGTCAGGAGTGACCACCTGGCTGGGCCAAGGAAGGAGGACTTCAAGCTGTCGGTGACATCTCTTACTTCTTAGAGGAGTTTTCCAGACAGTGCGGGGGAATAACCATACAGACCCCACAGCTCTCCCTGACTGGTCTTAGCAGGGCCTCCACACTTGCGATGACAAAGATAACAAAACCCATTCCGCACTAATACTTTAAGACAAGCAAAGAGCAGAATGATTTCTTCAGTCTGAGAGGCCATGAAATTCAAGAGACAGATGTGTGACCAACACCATTAGGGGCAGGAAACAGGGCATAAGCAGGGAGAATTGAGGGTTCATCTGGGGCTTCTTGTATGAGACAGTAACTCTACCCAGGCTGGTAGTCAACCTTGTGTTTCTCCAACCAACAGGAAAAGCAAAGCTTTCCTATTTCGGAGAGAAGTACAGAGGACTGGCCTGGAGGAGATGCGTCCTCTGACCCGATAGATTTTTGGCCCCCACTCCTCCTTCCTGAGCCACAGTTCATAAATTACGGAGCTAACGTTGCTAATTGTCTCTGGTGACGGGCTTATGAATGATTTTTTTCTTCATATTATTTTACCTTTTCTGTACTTTCCATATTTGATACAATTAGAATGTTTTAATTAACCTTAAAATATTAATGTAGTAATTAACCTTAATAAAGTAAAAATGAAGGGATTGAAGCAAATGGCTTCTAAGACCCACTCCAATTCAAAATCTGATTTTAAAGAAAGAAGGAGTAAAGACAGAGGAAATAAGAGGAGTGTATATGACTTTCGGTGACAATAATATATTATGTCAATGCTTTTTCACAGTAACTCTCATTTATTGAGTGTCAAGTCTTGTGGAAAACAACATATTTAACTATGCACACTTAACTACTAGGATGGTCTCAAGACCCACTAGCAGTGTGAACAGTCTTTGCCTCCAATCCCCTTCACTGAGCCGGGCAGCAAGCTGCACCGGTTAGTGTCCTTACAATAGGACAGTGGCTCTGAGTGCTGGGGCTGCTGAGACAGGGAAGTGCCTGTGACACCCAGGAGTAACTGGGACTCCCACATCCAGATATCTGGCCATAGGTTCCACTCATTGCCTGGAGCACACCCCACTCTTCCACCATGGGACTAGAGACAGATTTTGATAAAGGGAAAGAATTTTTATTTTTATTTTTTTTTATTTTTATTTCAGGATATTATGAGGGTACAAACATTTTGATTACATTTTATGTCTTTGCCTCACCCAAGCGAGGGTTAGAGGCATGTCCTTCCCCCCCTACAATGCTCCCTGTGTCCTTTAGTTGTGGGTTTACCTCCCCATTCCCCTAATCCCTGGAGAATATTACTGCCATGTGATCACTCTATTGTTGATCAGTTAGTGCCAATTTGATGGCAAGTACAAGTGGAGCCCATTCCTCCGATCTTGTGATACATCACTTCAGATAATGGACTCAAGTTCAATCCAGGAAAATATAAGAGGTGCTAGATAGATCACTGTCATTTCTTATGATTGAGTAATATTCCATTGTATACATACACCAAATTTTAATAATCCACTCATGAATTGACGGGCCCTTGGGTTGTTTCCACATACTTGCGATAGTGAATTGTGCTGCCATAAACATTTGGGTGTAGATGTTTTTATTATAGAATATCTTTTGCTCTTTTGGGTAGATGCCTAACAGTGCTATTGCTGGATCGAATTGTTCAATCTATTGTTTCTATTTTTAGCTCTTTGAGGTATCTCCAAATTCTGGAAAAGAACTTTTAGATGACCTCAAAAGCAATCTCTAACATAAGGTTGAATATGTTACCAAGAATTGCTGAATATTTTAAAAAAACAAATATTGCAAAAGA
>CAUYSK010086307.1:0-67520 GCA_963575035.1 Avahi laniger | reverse complement strand
TAGGAACTTTCATCCAACCTCCTATTCAGTCTAAGAATCTCCTCTGTGACACTCTGGCAGCCTCTATTTGAACACTTTTTTGAAAGGGTACTTTCTTTGAGAAACTTATGTTTTACTTGTGTTAAGAATGTATTCCTATATTTAGCAAAGATCGGCCTCCCTGCATTTTCCACCAATAGATCTAAAGTGGCCTCCTACAGCTACAGAGAAGTCCAACTGCTCTCCAATTTTAACAGCTCTTTGACTGTTTGGAGCATCAGTTCCATAGCTTTTAAGTCTCTTTCTTTGTACCAAACACCCTCTTCTTCTGCCTTAACTCTCTCTCATCCTTTTCGTCACTTTCTGGGAGGTCCGACTCCTGCCCGGCTACAAGCTCCTGCTAAGGAGGCCCTTTCTTTTGGATTTGCTGTACACCAAATGGTGTGTTCATGTTGGTTCGAAGACATGAAAATCCCCTGTAGGAAGCTGGTGGTGTCTAGATGTACACCCAAGTGGATGGATAGGTACGTCTATTGAAATCAGGTGTGAAGTTTTGGGAAACCCACTAGAAAAGTCCAAGCCATGTCCTCCAATCCAGCTTTTATTGGTTACTGATTCCTGACTCCTATGTTTAAGTTGGTGCCAAACACACAAAAGGAATCCAAGAATATTATTTTTTTCATGTCTTACAATTCCTAAAATAGAAAAGTACTTTCCATAGAAAATAATACCACCAGATAATTTCTATTAAGAGGGAGGAAAATTTCTGAAGTTTTTTTCTGGAAACATTTCAACTTATTAATTAATGCTCCCTGTTAAATATGTTTGTTTCTAGAATCTACTTACTTTCCAGATGGTAAGTAATCAGTGGAATCATCATCTCCTTGATCTATATGATATGTTTTTATTAAAGTAATTATAGTAGTTCATTTTTTGTTTTCATAAGAACCACATGGGGCCATTGATTCATACTGAGTTTTTAGTCAACTAAAATTTCCTACCTCTTCTGTCCATTAACACCATTGATAAAAATGCTGTACACTGCAGAGTTTAGAACAAAGCCAAAGCACACTGCCTTCCAGGTTGACACTGATGAACTTAACAGTTGGGTACAATTATAACCCAACCAAACTCTCACTCAGTTCACATTTCTCCATTTATCTTAAGACAGTATCATGAATGTGTTTATCAAATGACTTCTTGAAATCACAAGAAATTAGCCCTATAGCACTAACCTAGAATTGCCCATTAAATAATCATCTCGGCAAGCAAAATAAGGTGAGTTTAATGTAGATATTTTTCTGAGTAAATCCATTTGACGCTTGGCACTTCTGCCTTTATTCGCAAATGCAAATAAGGCTTCAGTTTTTAAGTCATTATGGAATTTTACAGAAATTTCTTTTAAAACTCACTAAGCTATAGTTTCCTATATCTATCTAGTTTTTGTTTATAAAAATAGTACCCAAACATTTACACATACCATTTTTTTATATTCCCCCCCATAAAACCATCTTTGCTATTAGAAAAAAGAAATGTGTATATGTATGTGCATGTGTGTGTGTTTCCAGAATATTAATAAATCTGTGTATCTCAGTACAGACAGGGCATATTTACATCAGTCTGATGAGTTCTTGTAAAATAGCTGGAAACTCTGATTTAATTCACCAAAACATAGCTCAGCTCTCAGTTTGTTTCCCTAATATCAAATTGGGAGGCTGCTCTTTGTCATTTGTTGATTCCTTTTTCTTTTCCTGCCTTCTAAATACATGAATAACCTGTGGTTTTTTTCTTTAAGTTCTCTAATCTTCACTATATACTTTCCTCCTTCAAAGATCTCACCCACTTTCATACCCAATGATCAATTAACTTTTAATTAACCTTAAATCTATAACTTTGGGTCTTATCTCTGTAAGGATTTCTGAACTTTCGTTTCCATGATGTCCATGATCACTGAAATTGACAATCCTTGCTATATAGGCAAAGTGTCAGGAAGGAACAACATAATGATATTATTCTCCGTCTATCCAATGAAATGGGCAGCACCTATCCTCAAAGTACTTAGGGCAGGAAACCACCTATGGGGTAAATTTAAAGGAACACCACAGGACTTTACCTTCCAAAATATCTTCACGACAAATAGTCTTACTTTAGGGTAAACAAGATTTAATGAAGGTAAATGAGAAATACACAAAGAAACATACTGAGCATAGGGCTTGGTCTATGAAAGACATTTCTGAAGAAGACCGTTATAGGCAGCTTTAGGCAGCCAAGGAGTGAATTTGGTACCTTTGGGCACTTGCAGAGGACAAGGTAAAAGAGAATAGAAAGGTGGTGAAGAAGAATACTTTGTCCCTTTCTAATTTTTTCCAAAGCAAGTGTCTCAAGAACATCTTCCCCCACCTGCCAGGTGATCAGGATTAGCAAACTGATCTCACCCAGTCTGATAAGAGCACTTCACTGAATTATTTGGTATGAAAGTATTATATTTTCAAGTTATTGCTTTATTAATCATCATGTAAACAGATAGGGCAAGGTTTGGCATGAACATCTACAGTATCATTACAAAACAGCTTATTTATATGCAGCAGTTCCTGGGAGCTCCCCCTTGGTCTTGTGGGAAAAGTTCATGTCTGAAATTCAGGAGAATTGGGCTGCCTGCCCAGTTCTGACACTGCTTTCTGTGATTTTTGGAGGGCGAGATATTTAATCTCTTTTGACCTCAGTTTCCTCAAGTGTAAAATGAGATTTGATCAGATGATTGTTAAACCCCTTCTAGCACTAAAATTCTATAACTCTAAATGCTGGCATCAAAACCCCTCATCTTCCATCGAATAGTTTCATGATTTTAGACAAGCCTCTTAATACTGTGTGTCTCCGTTTAACCTTAGGAGTTTTAGATATTGCTGTGGATTTAGCTTTGGTGCTCACCTTGAGGATAAAACATTATCACTAATCTGTTAACAGCACTATGTGCATTGCATTTACTGAATTGCCTGATTCTACCTACTGCATTTTGGGGTCAGAAAAAATGAGAAGCACTTTGCTATCTCTAGGAAAAAAATTCTTGTGATGAATATATTCTTGTAATAGTTTGGTAGAATTGTTCCTTCTGATTCAAATAGTTTTCTGAGGAAGATTAACAACATTTAAAGGTATTGGAATTAAATGCAATAATTCCTGGACAAGTTTTACTTGGTGCTTCTTGTTATCTACCCACACGATGTTTTGGGGAATTATTACATCTGATCTATATATAAATAATAGAAACAATAAAAGGGTAAATGTGCTTGAGCTACTTAAAACTGAAGATTACTGCCACCCTTTCATTTTGCTGTCTGTACCAGTTGCACCAGAATGTGAAATGATGTCAACAATTATTCTTGACAATTGTAATTGTGGACCTTTACTTATACCCCAAATGACTGATGAGCTATCCTGTCTTTTAGTTTATATTAGAATAAAAATGATTTTTCAATGAAAGTAAATCTTGCTTTTTTATTTAAAGGAAGTTGTTTCTTATAATAAAAAAATAAATAAAACCATGAAAAATCATTTTTACTAAGTATAAATTATTGTGTTTGTTTTCACATTAACTTTGGTTTCTGAGTTCTTAGTAAATGTACCTAGTTCACAATGTAGGAAATTGCGCAGAATTAAATAAAATAAACAATATGATGTTGGATTTGGTCACTCTTAGAAACTTATTTAAGAAAATGTGGTACATTTAATGCTATTCTTTATTATAGCAACCAGTCGTTCTCAATCCGGATGATCTTAGCATAACAATAGACGCTATTGGCATTTAGTGGGTAAGGCCAGAGATGCTTCTAAACACTCTACAGTGCAAAGGACAGCCCCCTACAAAAGAGAATTCTCTGACAAAAATGCCAGTAGTGTTGGAGTTGAGAAGCCCTGATTTAGACCAGAGTAACCAAAACCATTTGATGTAATACTAAGATCCAACAAGATGACCAAAATTTGGCAGCTCTTCTTTGTCTCAGAGAGGAATCAGGGTTTAAGTGGCTCAAGGCTATACCATTAAAAACAAAAACAAAAACAAACAAACAAAAAACAAACCCAGCTTGCTTAATGGTACTTGCTGCCTGGTGGTTGTATAATTGCATTGGACCTTGGCATGGATTTAACCCGTGGAACAGGACCCATAAACAAGCTATATTGACTTCAAGGAAAGAGCGACCTTTCTTCATGAAACAACTGCAAGAAATAGGAAGGGTTTTGCTTGTTTGGTTTTGACTCTCACACCACAAGAAGGAAATTTTATTAATTTGAGAGCAATTGAGAATAATGTTGACTCTGCTTGTTTCTCAGGTCCTTGGGACAGAAACATTGGGAGCAGGCAATGTGGCAAAGCAAAAAGTCAAGAGCTAATTATAGTACAACAGCTATGAATAGAGAGTGACCAATTTATGCTGAAAAACCATCGTGATGTTGTGATTTAAATAATACTTTCAAAATATACATTTGCATTTTGTGAGTATTTGTAGTCTTTGCTACATACTTATTTATCAGTAAAGCCATAGGTTTTAAGGAAATTCAAACATTCCTCTAAATATTTTAGTATTTATATTTCAGCTGGAGTCTATGTTTTAGTACATGTGCCTGGAAATACCAGCTTAGAAGTAATGTCTATGGAAACAAGATACAATCTAATTTACTGTACAAAGTTTTCTAATGGGTAGTATAAAACAATAAAAGTCATGGCTTGGTGGTATGATAAAGAGAAAGAAGTAAAATCTGAAGTAGGATTAAATATAAAAAGACAACGGAGGCTGAGTGAGGTGGCTCACACCTATAATCCTAGCACTTCGGGAGGCTGAAGTGGGAGGATTGGTTGAGGCCAGGAGTTCAAGACCAGCCCAGGCAACATAGCAAGACCCCTGTCTCTACAAAAAATTTTAAAAAATTAGCCAGGTGTGGTGGTGCTTGCCTATAGTCCCAGCTACTCAGGAGGCTGAGGTGGGAGGATTGTTTGAGCTCAGGAGTTCAAGGCTGCAGTGAGCTATGATCAAGCCACTGCACTCCAGCCTAGGCAAGAGAGTGAGACCTTGTCGTTATTTAAAAAAAAAAAAGACAATGGAAAAGTCCACTAGAGATGGGAAATAGAAGTGGTTTGGGGTGACATTATGGCATTTATGTGGCTGTCCCAATGTCATTGTGAATTGCCATGGTTTTAGTACTC
Organism: Avahi laniger; assembly: GCA_963575035.1. NCBI lineage: Eukaryota > Metazoa > Chordata > Mammalia > Primates > Indriidae > Avahi > Avahi laniger. Next base: position 62,341 of record CAUYSK010086307.1, on the reverse strand, counting down.
AATAGAAGAGGCCCAGAGAAAATAACATAGGAAAGAGAAGAAGGACTAAGTATGCAGTAGACAGGAAGTAAGGGACAGAGTAGACAGGAAGTAAGGGATGAGGAAACTCACATTGCATTTACATTGAGAGATTCTATTTGGAAAGATAAGAAGCCTTCAATTTTCTTTTATTTTGCAATGCACAATCACTCTAGCTAATTTCAAAACAAAAGTCATGAGTAGCCAAGGTTAAGTAGTTTTCTTTACCTTATTCCTTTCTTCACTGAATATTGTCTGCTTATTTCTTGTTTGTTCCTTTAGTAGGTCAATGCAACTGTCACCGAAGTCTTCACAGTGTGGACTCATCTTTAAAATGTCTCCCTGCTGTACAAAGCAATGGATAGTGAGAGCCCAGCCAGGAACGTTGGAGGAACAGTGCCATACTCTAACTACTTGGAAGAAAACACAGACCACTTGCAACCTTTCAGCAAATGAATTCCACAAGAGACTGATGTACTCCCATGATGTGATTTATAGAATGATCCCTCCAAGCTCACAGTTTCCCTCCTGCCTCACTCCTTTGATAAAGTTCGTTGCCAGTAGAAATTGGCTGTTCAAAGGCCCAGCAGGAAAAAAAGTAATTGTTATAATAGGATGCTCCTGCAGGAGCAGTCTCTGGAGAAAGAAATCATTACGCACGGCAGTTTAAACCATTAGGAGAGTCTGGGGAGCGGCAATGAGGTAGAAATGATTAAAGGTCTGGTGAAGAGAGTGGGAATTCCAGAGAATCTACACAAGGGAAATGTTTGGGAGACTGGTGAAAAGAGGAAGGAAATATCCCTGAGCATAATAAAGAAAAACAGCAATTGAGAACACAGGATGCTTCACCTGGGTGATGATATTTTATTTCTGCATTTCATGGGGCTCGGTTTCGGTCCTCGAGGTAGTGGGGGTTTGCAAAGTGCTGTGGAGCCGACGTGACAGCTGAGAAGACTTTGAGTTAGTGAAAGGAGCCACTGGTACTTCAAGTGATAGAACACAACAGTTTACGACAATGATTTTACCACGACAAAAGACCATTCCACCTGGAACACTGTCATTAGATGGGCCTTAATACGACAGCCATGCTCATTAAGATGCATGTGAGATGCTGGCTTGAGGATTCAGGGAGAGTCAGCTTTTAGTCTGAATTCTAAAACCAAACTCATTTGTGCTACTGGATGAGTCACTCTGCTTTGGTACGCACTTGATATCTAACTCCAAAACATCAGCTGTTGTGGAAAGAACGCTAGATTTTGAATTAGATCTAAGTTCAAAGTCCAGATCCACCACTACTGACAGTTGGGCTCTACGTAAAGCACTTTTACCCTCTCTAGACTTGTCCCTTCACCACTGCAACAAAGAAAACACTTGCCTTATTTCCATCTCAAGGTTATTTGGAAATCACTGGAGATAATATATATGAAAGTCCTTTGTAAATCTCAAATTGCTATCCATTAGAAAGGGGTTTTTTTAATCACTATTTCAGCGTTGGCAGGGATCACTGGGCACACTTTTTAATAACTCCCGAAAAGAGAGCCATAGCATCAATCTTAAAAACGTAAAAACTAGACATTTGTGTTTTCCACACAAACATCTGTAAAGTGTTAAGCATTCTTTGGCAAGCTTTTGTTGTGACTATAAGGGTAATAAGGGTAATGTTGATGTCTATTTTTCTTGCCAGAGAAGCCCTTCCTCATTTCTATATCCACCCAAATCGAACATTTTCAAGCTACTGAATGATTCTTCTCTGTACCAAAATCCTTTGGGTGTTTACTATAAATGCCAAAACCTTTTCTGGGGAACCTGCTTTAAAAGGCAACACATAGTGTTAAATGTTGTGTAGAACACTAAACTGAGCAGAGCAAGGAGGTTTCCTTCTGTATAATCAAGTAGGGTGTCTGGGATGGTAATAGTAGTTATATGTGATGATTATGGTAATGCTATGATCTGAATGCTTATGTTCCTCTGAAATTTATATGTTAAAATCCACACCCCAAGGTGATGGTATTAGGAGGTGGGGGCCTTTGGGAAGTGATTAGATCATGAAGGTAGAGCCCTCATGAATGGGGTTAGGGCCCTCATCAAAAAGGCCTCAGAGAGAGACCCTGTGTCCTCCCACCGTGTAAGGTTAGAGTGAGAAGACGGCTGTCTATGAGGAAGTGGGACCTCACTAGATGCCAAGTCTGCTGGCTCCTTGATCTTGGACTTCCCAGCCTCCAGGACTGTGAAAAATAAATTTTTGTTGTTTATAAGCCAGCCAGTCTATCACATTTGGTAGAGCAGCCTGAATGGATGAGAACAGGTAGGAAAGAACACAAGTGCTGTGGGAGATCAGAGAGGGAGTGATACAGCTAAGGAAGGATCTACGGAGGAGGCAGTATTTGGGTTTGGCTTTAAGAGATGCTAAGATTTCAATAGAGACAGAAGGTCATGTACTTGAAGTAAAGGTTTAGAAGTAGGAAACCTCAGGGAACGTCGTAGACCGATGGGACAGGAACAATGAATGTAGAAGTGGTTGGGAAAGGTGATCGGATTCAGAACATTGGAAGGCCTTGAGTCTGAACTGAACTTGGTAACAGTGAAGAATTTGTAGTGAAGTGTTTAGAATAAGAAAATGACACTAGCAGAACTGTATTTAGGAAGGATAATCTAGCTGGATGTATAATTAGGGGACTCCTGACTAGTGCAAAAAAAGAATCCAAGTGATGGGTTGAGCATGAGAAAGAGAAGGTACAATCCCAACTGCAGGGCGTGCGGAAGGAATGGGGAATGGGAAAGAGAAGAAGCTGTGGAAACGGCTCTGTCAGGAAGAATAGCCACAAAGACGAAAAGCTAGAGAGGGATATAACTAAGAGGCAGTAGACTTTACTAAGTTGAATTTCGCTTGAAGACGTACAACAGAAATGGGAGGGGTGCTGTAGACAATGCAGAGCAAAGAGTCAGAGAAAGCAGCGATTTTCAGCCCATGTATAGGAAGTCAGGGGAAGCAGCAAGTTCTCAGAGGTGGGGTGAAGGTAGGAAGAAAATGATCATGTTGAAAGAGATAACACAAGATATATGGTCCATTCATCCATTATTGGTGGCATTATGACTGTAAAACATTTATGGAAAACAATGTAACACATATGTCACAAACATTAGCAATTTCATACATTAAAAATTTCATTTTTCTGAATTCTGCTTTGGAAAATTTATGGGTAGGTAATAACAGAAGAGAAAGAAAAAGCTATGCATGATGATGTTCATGGTAGCTTTATTTAAAATGGTAAAAACATTGAAAAATCTAGATTTTTAGCCAAAAGAAAAATATAATTTGGTTGGACTCCTGCTGAATTAGAAGCTTCCCAAATGATTTGACTGGAATAGGCACACAAATTTATGATATCGAAATTCATATAGAAAAAATAGTTGCTAGAAATAAATATAATTCTGTTCTGAACTCCAAGACCACCACAGGGCTGCAATAACAACAATAATCACAATGATAGTCTTGGGCATCTTCACATTCAGTCTTCAGTGCTACCCTGTGGTCCATTTTGTAGATCAGAAAACTGAGACTCAGGGCAATTTCATAGTTTACTCAAGGTCACAAAGCTAATAATTTGGGGAGTTGGTATTCCAAGGCAGCTCTGTTTTGCTGTAGAGCCTATATTCATAATGACCTTGCTCTTCTACCCATCCACAATAACCAATTCTTCCAGCCACTTGTGGAAACAGCATTAACCAAACAAGTTTTGACATGACATAGACAAAACAACATATGTATTTCTCTTTCAACTGGTTTTTGCCTAGACATAAGACATAAACATTTTCTCTATATTTTTTATCATCAATTTTTTTTTTTTTTTGAGACAGAGTCTGGCTCTGTTGCTGTGGCTAGAGTGCCATGGTGTCAACCTAGCTCACAGCAACCTCAAACTCCTGGGCTCAAGCGATCCTCCTGCCTCAGCCTCCCGAGTAGCTGGGACTACAGGCATGCACCACTATGCCTGGCTGATTTTTCTATAGATATATTTTTAGTTGTCCAGATAATTTCTTCTTATTTTTAGTAGAGACGGGGGTCTCACTCTTGCTCAGGCTGGTTTTGAACTCCTGACCTTGAGCAATCCACCCGCCTCGGCCTCCCAAAGTGCTAGGATTACAGGCGTGAGCCACTGTGCCCGGCTATCATCAATTTTTATTCTGTGAAAAGTGATCATGATTAGTTTACTATTTCCATGAAACAAAATGTCCAATGAAGATAATACCTGAAAATTATTATTAATAAATATCATAACTTATTATAAATATTATTACAGTTTTATTTTCTCTGGTGCCACAATTTGGAGGGAAAAAAACCTGACATCTATTATTTATGAACAGGACTATAGGCTACTTAATACAGACTTTACTTTGGTTTTAATGGCACACATTTATTTTTTAGACTATGACCCATGAAAATGTAAATGAGACACCTTAATTGTGTTTAGTCCTCATTTCCAGCAATATTTTTCTCTGCAGTGATGCGAAAGAAACAGAATTAATTATCAGAAACACCCAGATAATTATGTCAGAAAGCTGTGAAACAAATGTGCACATTATGTCCCTTGAGAATTTCTATTAGAACATCTTTGCATCAGAAGACATTTGATCAGCACATTTTTATTTATATTACTTGAAAATACATGTTCTGGGAAGAAGAAATTACCTTCAGTTTTTCTTCAAGCTCTGTGAGAGACGCACATAATTCAGTAATGGATTCAAGAACCTCTTTGTGTTTTGACACTATTTTCTCAATATATTTCTGCCCTTCTTCCACACCTGGGGAGGAGAAAGATAAAACTATTTTTAAAGGTCAAATCCTTAGCAGGAAAAAAAGGTCCAAGAGTTAGTTTATCTCCCTGGTGGCTGGTATAAGGGCTGGTAGATAGTAAGTTCTTAACAAATATTTGCTGAATGGATAAATATATGAATAAAGGCACTTTTTTGAAAATCCAAGTATCTAGAAAAATAATTACATTTGCTGTACCATGTCACTTGTATGTAACATAAATAATGTTGCTATATTATATTTTTAAAGCTCAGTTCCAATCGATTTCTCCTATTGAGAATATTCAGTAATTCTTCACCGCTTAGAAAAATGTAAATTTCTCAAGATGGTATTCAACCCCTCCATAATATGGTTTCAACCTGCCTCTCCCAAATGTATACCACCCTAATTCCTGCATGTATTTAGTCTCTGGCCAAGCTGAACCAGCAACTGTTCCCTGAAAATCCTCACAGCCATTGAGTAATCATTCCTATACAGGAATGCATTCCCCTGACTCGCTATTTCTGTTGTCAAAATCTCATCTACTCTTCAAGATCTACCTCAAATGCCAACATTTCTGTGAAAATGTTCCTTTTTTATTTTTGTAGAGACAGGCCTCCCTATGTTGCACAGGCTGGTCTCGAACACCTGGGTTCAAGCAATCCTCCTACCTCAGCCTCTCGAATAGTTAGGACTATGGGCATGTATCACAATGCCCAGCTAATTTTTTTATTTTTTGTAGAGACAGGGGTCTTACTATGTTGGTAGGCTAATCTCAAACTCCTGGCCTCAGATAATCCTCTCATCTTGGCCACCCAAAGTGCTGAGGTTAGAGGTGTGAGCCACTGTACCCAGTCCTGTGAAAATGTTCTTAATCTTCCACAACTGGATTTTATCTTTCTTTATTGGAATAATAATAAAAACAGCTACCATGTAGCAAGTACTTACTATTTGCCTTTTGTTAAGCACTTTATACGCATTATCTAATGTAATCTTTGGGTAGGTTCTATTACTACTCACATTATACAGACGAGGAACCTGATGCCCAAAGGAACTTATTCAAGTGACTCAGACAAGAATTGAAGGAACAGGGATTTAAACCCAGGCCTGACCCTAGAGTCCAGGCCAAGCTGTACTGCACCTTGTTATGGGCAGCATTGTGTCCCCTTCCCCTGACAATTTCATGTGTTGAAGTCCTAATTTCCAGTACCTCAGAATATAGCAGTATTTGGAAATAAGGTCTTTAAAGAAGTGATTAAATTAAAATGAGGCCATTAGAATGAAGCCTTAATCTAATATGACTGAAAGAAGAGGGAGAGACACCAGCGGTGTGAGTGGGCAGAGGATGACCTTGTGAAGAGGCAGTGAGAGGGTCTATCAGGGAGCCAAGAAGAGAGGCCTCAGAGGGAACTAACTCTGCCAGCACCTTGATCTTGGACTTCCAGCCTCTAGAACCACGAGAAGACAAATTTCTGTTGTTTAAGCCACCCAGTCTGCGGTATTTTGCTGCGGCAGCCCTAGCAAATTAATGTACACATTTTATACCTTTCTCATTGCATTTACCATATCATGACGTAAAGGCCTAGACTGTGGTTTCTTGAATACGGGAACTAGGTTTTATTTATCTTTATATCTGCCACAGCTCTTAGTATATAACAGCTATAAAAAATTTTTTTTAGATAAATTTATTTGCCTTAAAATTCTGGGTTCAGTAATGCTTGAGTTGCTTTCAAGAGTTGATATAATCTTCCTATAGTATCTTACATGATGCAAATTTTAAAAGGTATAGCTTCCATACTGAATAGATGAAAACTCATGTCTCTCATTTATTCATTCATATTACTCACTCAATGATTCATCAAATATCTGTTAAGCAGTTAATATGCTGATACAACTGATACAGGCACAAATACAGTGATCAAATATGCTCCCCTTGTTCTTAAGAAGCTTATGGTCAGTAGAGAGGATGGACAAATAAAACAGATGTTTACAGTACAGTGTGAAAAGTACAATAATAGAGGGAAACATACACAATGCTATGGGAGCAGAGTGCCTCCAAAATTTTTTAGTGCGTTTCTACAGTAATTGTAGCAAGAAGGAGACATCACATGAGTTTTCATTAATTTTTCCATCTATATTTTATTATTTTTATGTTTCTACCTTTTTCTTTTGGAAAATCATGAATAATTCATTCTCAATAATTTACATTAGCTAATGCAGTCTACATTCTACAAAATTTTATGGCTTTCCATGGATAGTGCTGCCTGTTATAAGAGAAAATATCTGGCAGCAGCCACGGGCAGCCTTCCGTACCACCGGCTGTGTCTTCTTTCTGTGCTGTGTTTGCTTGGTCACTGGGAATTACTCATGGTCTCACGGGAACGGTATCAGGGAATTGATGGAACTTATTCTTCAGAGCCCTCAAGGACTGTCACCACCCAGGGACTTCTTAAATGGGGGACTCTTTTAGGAAGAAGGACTTCTCAGCTTTACTTCTCAGCTATTATCTTTCCTAGTTATGGAGGAGAGAAAGCAAAACTTATGAAAATGATTATTTGAGTTCTCTCATTTCTTCTACAAGTGAGAGGAAGGTGAAGGAGGATATTGCAGTCCTTTCTCAAAGCCGTGAACCAAAATCCTCGTAGGAATGAGAAGGCTACAGATGTCAGTCTTAGCTTTATACCTATTTAAAGTAGTACCGGAGTTGTGTATGTTTTCAAGGAATCAGTCTAGTGGAAATTAGGTATTTTTTTCTTTTTGTCCACATAAGCTGAGTGTAGTTCTGGCTTTATTACCCTGGAGATGAACAACAGGGATGGAGGAGAAAAAGGAATAGAAAAGGAAGGCTTACACAAAGTTGTTAAAAATCATCAGGCTTCATCTCCTGCTGTCAGAAGTTCCTCCCACTATTCCCCACTGTTTTCTTTCACTGGGTGTGGGCTCTTATCGTGAGCCTTTTCCCTCAATAGGTTGGTGTAGTGAGGACCCTGAGGGTTTGCTTTCTGCTGGATTAGGCTCAGTATAGATTTGTTCAATGGCAAATCACTACATATCCTAAAACAGATCTTACCATATAAGCGCTGAGCAAGGTCAGTGGCCTCCTGAATCCTTTCTTCTTGCTGAGGCACTGCAGGCACGATGTACTTATTGAACTGCTGGTGGAGAATTTTCACAGCTTCCTTTGTCTGGCACTCTGTGGAATATTTTCCAACTCTTACAACTGTGGCGCTTGCATCTTCATACCAAAAGTGACACTAAATTTAAATGGGATAAAGCACAGATTAAAGAGACACCATCCTTCTAAAGTTCTTCATTTTGACCAGTGAAGTATCAAATTTTAATTCCTTCAGAACTTTGGTTTCAACTTTCCAAGTCACAATAAAGAATATATCAAAATATGATCATATACTTTTGCACTTGGATATTAAAGGCAGAAATAAGGAAGTTTAAGTATGAGAACACATATAAAGAAAATTATAAGAAAGCAAAAATATGGAAGTGCAATTGATTTTCCCGCCTTCTTAGGTTTGCCTAAAATCTAATTCCTAAGAGGAATGTTACAGACTTACAAGAACAGCCAGCATAAAAAGCATTAAAAAGCATTTGGCACTAAAAAGAATCCAAATATCAGCTAAATGGCAAGAAAAAAGCCAAATCACTCAAACCTAACATAATGAACTGATATTAACAGTAGATGAGTAAAAGTATCATCTGGTTAATATTCTAATAAATAAATACATTCTCTTTTAAGAATAAGATTTAAATTTATGAATGGGGGAAATATCATCCAAAGGATAGCATTTCGCCTTTTTCGAGTAGAAGATATTCAGTTATATTTTCACAACACAGTGGAGAATTGAAACAGTTTCTTAGTAAAAATAAGTAACTGGGATGGAAGGAATGTCTGACCCAGGGAAGAAGCACTTATGCTGAATGAGAAATAGAAACACTTGACTCTGTTTAGAGCAGGTTTTAAATAAGTGCCATGAAGCTACAGCAAACCTATATATCACATGTAGAAGAATGATCATCTTGATCCTCCTTAATCCTGTGTTAAATTTAAAAACTCAACTGTGTTAGTGGTAAACAAAGATGCTTTTGTATCTCAGAATAATGGGTGAGCAAGAACACTCAAGAACTTCAAGTGCAGAATTTTTTCAAGACGAAGTGTGCAAATAACTTTAACTTGTCAAATTTCACATATTTTATGTATACTCTACCATTTATCCTCTTGACAATAACAAAAATACCAATAACAACTTTTTGTAGCTTAAAAATATCAATATCATTTTTTAAATAAATATTTTCAAATTCTGTGAAATAAATAAGCCATTCTAAGTACTTCAAGTACTGATATACTGCAGTGAACATAATTTCATGATGATTAGACATCTTGAGTTCATGAGGTTGTGGAGAAATGGAAACTCTCATATGTTGCCTATAAAAGTAAACTAGTAAAGCCTTTCTGAAGAGCAATTGGACAATACAATCAAAAACCTTATAATATTCATACCTTTTGGTCTAGCAATTCTATTTTAAAAAATTGTCCTGAGTAAAAAAAATCATGGAAAGGAGCATGATACATGAAATCAATGACAGTAATTGGGAATGCAGCATTGCTTCAAGGTAGCAAAACAATTTTTTAAAACAACGTCACAACATAGATACCATTACAAGAAGAAGATACCTCTTCTACCACCTCCTGGAGATGCTCGATCAAGTCCAAATTTTTCTTGTAATCTGTCACAACTTTGTCAAAGTCGTCCACGTGTTTTTGCAAATCCTTTATGGCTTCCAAAAGGATATTTACTTTATTAGTTGGATAATTTAGGAAAGAATCAGAAGTTTTATTATCAACTTTTTCCATTTTCCTTTTCAAAGCCTGTGCGAAAAAAGTTATAAAAATGACATCCCATTTTTATTTTGATGCTAGTGATTAAATAGTAAGAGAAAAACTTTAGGAAACTTTTGGAGCTTCTTCTATTCTGATATGTCAGAATCATAATTATTACAAATATATTTTGTAAAGAATGTTTTTCTCAAATATTTTATTAATTCAGCATTCAGCAAATGTATAGAGAATTTACTATATACCAGGGTCTATCCCAGATTTTGAGAATAATAATATGATATTTGTTTTAAAAAGTCAATGGTAATACAAGCAAATACTTGTCCTCAATAAGCTTACTGTGTCCTGTGGAAAACATTTAAATAATCTCTCCAGTGCATGTGACAATCAAGGTAGGAATAAGAGGATATGGGAGCAGTGGAGGAAAATCCTGACTTAGGCAGTTGCAAAGAAAGGAAGAGAGGCATAGAATGGTGTATGCATGTGTTGGGAGGAAGAATGGAAATAGATAGGCTGGGGAGGTTTGGCAGAAACCATTCTGGAGCTGCCTGAAGAGGTAAGAACCCAATTGTTATAAGAATGGAAAATCATGCTTTTAGTCCCAATGCTATCAAAAACCCAAGAGTTAAGCATCTAGAATTCAAATGCAAAATGATTTTGCAATAATTGTGGTAGTACTCATGCGCACACACACATGCACATGTACACCCACCATACTTTGTTACCTGCATTTTTTCAGCATACATATCAACTTGTTGAATTTGATATTTAAGAGCCTTCAGATTCCGAGCTTTTTCATTTTTCTTAGTGTAATTAAACTTCAAATTGTTGAATTTCTTTTTGATATCTTTGAATGACTCTTTGAGCTGCAGTTCAATAAAAAGAAATAGGTGGTTTCTTTAAAACAAGAAAACTAATATTCACTTGCAATAAATCAAAACATAAACACTTCAAAATATTCATAATCTTCAAAATGTATTCAGAGGGATTTTCAATAGAAAATGAATCTGCTAAGTGGACATAGAAGATGAATTTAAATATATCCCCCATACAAGTAATTATAAATTGTTTAAAAATACTTTTTGATTTGTAATTTTTAATTAGGATTGTAGTTATAGAACATCCCTTTAGCCCCTAAGCAATAAAGTTTCTCACATGTCATACATAGACTTTCAACTACTATAATTTGCTTATCTATATTTATTTGGTGTCATTTTTCCATTCATTCTGTTCTCTGTATGCTAACATTGGTGTCAGATCCTTCTGTCTCCTGATTCTCTCTTACAGCCATCATGTATAAATTTATTAAGGCTCCAAGGAGCTATTCATGTTGAAGAGGTCAATAAAGTGTTGACAGACCACCTAGGACATTGGTGGGGTGGAAGAGAAGATCCCATATGAGATTTACTTGAAAAAGAACTTCTTTTGCCCAGGTAAAAATAATTTTTCATGAGCAGTTTCCAAAACAGTTTTACTTTTTAGTTATAGGCCATTAACTTCAGAGATACTTCAAAAAACAGAAAATGAGTTGTTGCTGATGATGGCAATATTAACTTGTATATAAACAAAGAATACGGCTATACATTGAGAATAGGGTATAGACTGTGACAGTCTTAAGAACAGTTCAACTATACTAGTGCACCAAAATTCTAAACTACCTAGTTCCCACTTTCCTTAAATGCACCACCTTCTGTCCCTTCTCTGTAATCGAGAGGGATAAGCATATTGACAGGCAACTGTCTCTGTAGTATCAACAAAGAGAAATATAGAGAAAACATAAACCTTCTCAGATTATATGGAGGCATTCAACAGCAATACTGAACAATGTCATGGTTGATAAATTTGAGCTATGATAAGAAAAGTCAGAAAAACTTTAGAATTCTTTTCAATGAGAGCAAACAAATTATTTGGGAGGTAAGAAAGGCCATGCACATGCTAGAAACCATTTAGACTTGTAATGCAGAGAAACATGCCTGTCCTAGAAAATACATGCTTTCTCAAAATGCTTATTTCAAATTCTGCATATTGTGAAAATAAAACTTTGATCTTATCTTTAACACTTCTTGACGACATCATCTTTGAAGCTCTTTGTACACATGGAAATTATTTTACTGACGCAAATTTTTGCATCCGATACACCTATAGTTAATAGTGTTGTTTATTTTACATGGTAAATGAAATTTTTGAACATTACTTTTAGGTTATAAACTAAACCAAACAGAGACCACATAAACCACTTTAATTGATAAACCAATTATGTTCAGAAAGAGTGAAAAGAGCTATCGCTTCAAAATTTGAAAATTAGTTCTCTATTAGAATTCAAGGAATTATTTAAAAGATCATATTCAGTTGGTATATTTATGAAATAACAAATAAAAATTTGCATTCTATGACATTCAATGTTTTAATGTAGCATGTGTGTGATTTTAATAGGAAAGAATAAATAGTGTCAATTTATGAGACTGAGATATAAAGGGACTATATCCTCAGTTATTCACATAAAACTTTGGCAGGAGATTTTTTTCCCCCAAAGTTATAATTCAAAACTATAAATATAATAAGTACCACATCTGAGAAACCATTCTTGTTTAAAAAAACATCTCTTCAATAGCAAGTTACTGTTTAATGAGTACAGAGGTTTCTGTTTGGGATGACAAAAAAGTTCTGCAGATGGATAATGGTGATGGTTACACAACAGTGCGAAAGTACTTAATACCACTAACCTATACACTTAAAATAGTTGAGCTGTTAAGTTTTATGTTATGTGTATTTTACAATTAAAAATAAAATAAAGGGAAAAAACACATACCATCACTAACATTTATCCAATGGAAAATTTTATTTATTTTTCTCTACTGAAATACAACATATATCATAAAACCTTAATCTAGAGGAAGGAAAAGGGGCTCTGTTATCAACCTGATCTCCATTGGGTTAAACCTACTTGTGGAAAAGGGACAATTCAATATCTGCTTGAAAACTATATAATGAATGGAGAAAAGCTGAGTCTTAACACTTTAAAATTCTAAGCTATGAGACTGTAAGCCCACTTTGGATGAAGAAATTTAAGGCTGATAAACGATGAGTGTAATTTTATTTTTGATCGCTTCAGATTGTGTGCACTTCCACTGAAGATGATTTATAAGGCCAAAGAATGTTCGTGACGCTGTGAAACAGGATCAGCGTCTTTCTGACACATGAGCTCCCTTGACAAAGCTGCTGGCACTTTCTCTTTTGGTTTCACTGGAAATCGATTTAAAATCTAAACCTCGGTGCCTTTCCCAACTCAAATTCAGGATTATAACAGATACAAGTGGAAGGTATAGTGTGCATTAACTACCTTCAGCAATTGAAAAATCTAGTCATACTTAATTTTCTTACCTGCACTTTCCAATATTGAAAACTTAACTTCCCATCTAATCCCTGCATAACTTATGATCATGTTTTTTAAAGGAACTGAGTGCTGTGGTTGCAGGGCTGTGGTGTCATTGTTCACACAGCTGTTTCTAACTTTAGTTAGTTGTCAACAATGGAGAATGGTGGAGATGGCTAAGACAACTGCTCAACGTAAGCACACAAGGAGGGCTGAGAAAAATTATACCTATTAGAAATCTTTAAATGTTGTTATAATTCATATTAAAGTTTCTGAAAGTCTTAAAAAATTAGGTAAAGAATACTTTTTCTAATGAATCATTTGATTTCCCTATCGTTCCACCTGCTCAATTCCTCCATATTTACCATAGAATAGGCAGACCGAGTTAACATAGCTATAATTAGAAAAAAAATTATTAAGATTTAAAAACTGTAGTTATTTTGAAATTAGCAGAATGAGCAACTTCACCAAATTTTCCAGCAAGCTGTAAACCCCGTTCTCCCCCACCCCCACCCAATCCCCTTAAGGGTTAGGAATGAGAGAAGCTTCTTTGGGATAAAGCAGACGGGAAGAGGGTGATGACAAGTGAGCCTGGCTTGCTATTCTTAGTCTTGACTAAGCTGGTTGAGGCAGCTTTGGCACAAAAATGTGTTTATTTGTAAGTCTGTTGCCGGCAAGGCCAATTTGTGTGAGGTATGTGGGACATTTTAAAACAGAAGAAATGAATTTGAAAAGAAAGCCTTTCCTTGAAACTATAGCACACGGTTGGCCAGAAGGAAAAATATTAAATGAGTAGTTAATTTTCATTTTTTCTTAATGTCCACTTCACGAATGTGATTTCTTGTCTGCCATTTTGTCCCCTCCAGAGAAACGCTTCCTGCTGCTCATTGCAGTATCGGAAGGCTGTAATATTATCACTTCTCAGGGATGCTGCATTTGAAATCAAAACATCTAAGACTCAAAGTTTAACCCAAATGATTTGCTACAATCATTTATGGTAGAATAGTCAGCCTTAGAACTGGAGAGATTTCAATACAAAACTTTCCTGGCCTCCTTCCATTTGGCCACCACACCTCTGTCTTCTTGTGCTTGAGGTCAGTCTCCTAGCAGCAGAAAGTGGGGCAATTTGGAACGAGAAGACAATTGCTCTGTCTTAAATTGTAGGTGGCAGCAGGTCTCAGTAATAAACATTTTATCCATTCTGCATGTTTTGTGTTTTCATAATATATTTGTTGTTTTACTTGTTTTATTTTCCGGACATTTTAAAATTCATCTCTCTATATTCTTCAGGAAGATCCCACAGAGTCACTTTGCAGATATTAAATACCAGCATTCTAAAGGATTTTAACCCCATGCGATAGACATTTTCAGAACGAATCATAACCTTTCCTATCTTCTTCCACATGACATCCAAACGGACCCAGGATGGGGCCTAACAGACGAGTGGCTGTGACTGTGAAGCCCCATGGGTTTTAACTCTCCCTAGACTCTGAGTTTCCTGAGGACATTTGTGTTCTTATGGTCTGGCACATGGTAACCACATTATAGATATTTGCTGAATGAAGACAATGTAGTCTTTTTTTAAAAAATGATGAATTTGGATTGTAATTCTGGAAGATAGCTATTGTCCATGTCATAGCATGGTGCTGTTCCATGGAAATCACATGACTGATTTATTCAAACTGATATAAGAGTTTGTGCCACTGGAACACAGGACTGACATATGGAATATAAATATACTAAATACTTTTCTGCTTTCTTCCTGATGGGTAAGATGTTGCTACAGTGGAAAAATTTTCAAGGTAAGGTAAAATAATTATCTGAAAGCTTCTGTGTAGAAAATTTCTTTTGAGAAAATGAATATCAACCCAATTCTGTCATTACTATTCTTTCCAGCAAAGTAACTGTGACCCACGATATGAGCCACTAGTGACAAATTTTCATTAAGATCATATAAATATAAAGGTAATTTTTTTGGTCAGGTTATAAGAAGAAAACATGCTCAATATTAACTTATTACATTTCTAAATGTAGATGTGTAAAGAATGATGTTCCCCTGTCATGTAACATTGCAGAGAATATGTCTATGGCACTTTGTGTATGAACAACTTATTAATAGAACCAGGCAAGAAAATATACAGTGATATTCAACATTCATGCATACAAGTGTATCTTTGCGTGGAATGGGTAGGAAAAAAACTCCACAAAATCTGACAGTCTGAAGGTTGTTTTTCTAGTAGGTAGACGTGGAGAAAATGAGGTTTTACAATTTTCTATGTCTTAGTATGAAATTAGAAAAAATATTTTTTACACAAAGATAATCAAAGAACAAGACCATCATTCTTTGTCTTTAAGGAACATTTTAAAAATTATGTTTAGAGCACCTTACGTTATTTGTCTTGAGGTTTCAAGTTCTTTCCTAAAGGCTTTCAGTACCATTAAGGCCATGTAAATTAACAACAGCATAGTTAAGAAAGAAATTTTTGTTAAAATAAGCAAGTGAACTGTACTATTATATCAGATCATACAAACATTAACAGATATACCAGAAAATAGAGATAGAAAAGGAAAGCATAGAAAAAGGATACATTTCACATCAGACCATGCAGTGGTTGAAAGGGACTAAAACATTATGTGAATGGGGAAGTCTGAGTTTAGCAAATGACAAGCATGTTGGTGCCCAACAAATGACTCTGTGGTGTGGTCTGAAGTTGACTCCCTAGAACACTGAGCAGAAGCTCTATAGTCCTCTAGCAACACACTGCTAAAATGAAAATTATGCACATCTCAGTTTTCTCATCTGAAAAATGAAGATGTTGAACTAGAAATTCTCCAAAATCTATTGTAAGTCAGAGGCTGTGAACTTTCCAGAAGCACTTTGAGCACATTGGAAGCAAGACATTGTGTTTTATTAATAAAATCAACTTAAAAAATCAAATGCTATGCTTGGTCTAGTTCTCTGGCAGAGTATCTGATAGTATTATTTTATGCAGAAAAAAAATTAGTGGAACATATGGCATTTAATTTTACATAGTGTTTTAAGTACCTAAACCCAAAGACTAATAATGATAATAAATAATAATGTCTAGATGGCAAATATTATTACCACTGTGGAAATTGGCCATCTGTTTGTGCTCTGTAGTCACAATATAAACAGACACAAATATCTTTATTTTACTAAGGGGCCCTGAAAATATTCCTTTTGATTATTTTCCCACTAGGCTTGAGGTTGGAAAGTCCAGGGTGTGGATGTTACACTCTGAGACGTCGCCTATATCTCTACAAAAGAAGGAAAGGTGAAAAGGACCCAAGGTTTTCAAAGGTCCTTTAAATGTGAAACTGTAACTTACATCAAAGATTAATTGGATTAGAAGTGGAAGCAAATGGGAAGAATATCTCTCTTAATATTTAAGAGCATGCTAAAGTGATATCTGATTCCTAAATCGAACCCACATGTATCTGGTTGCTCATCCCTGACACGGCACAGACAATCCTGGGGCGCCCCTGCTGTGACGGGAAGGGACATCTGCCCCCAGGGCCGCTGGCTGCAGGCACAGGCTCACCACGAGGCAGACCCTGCAAATAGAACCCCTGCTGAAAGGGCCTGGGCAGGGAGCCCCTGCTCCATAAATGCCACGGCTCTTCAGGGAGATGGAACGGAGCCGGAGGGGGCTGGGAATAACCTGCGCCTGCTCCACTTACGCTTCAGTAAATACGGAGCTGAGCCATCCCTGCAACGACTGAGAATTGTGGAAAGACTAAGGTGCACAAAAAGGAGGAGGAGGAGGAGGGACAGAGCAGCGGGGAGGGGAGGAAGGCAGAGGGAGGAAGAAGAAGATAATTTTTGAGAAAGATTTTTAAAAAATCATTTCCATGGCCATGAATCCAAATTCTGTAGCCTCGAGAAGACACTTTGCTCTGATTGTTTTCCTTCAGAAGGCCCAAGGGCAGTGTAAGCTGCAGTGCAGGAACCGGAAGCAGCCATTCTACCACGCAGAGGGCGGCTCCACTCTGGGTTCCACCCTGGGTGAGTACATGAGTCTCCAGCCAAAAGTGACTCCGCGGAACACAGACCCTGAGCAGAAACTGTACAGTCCTTTCGTCCAAAATGAAGCGAAAATGCTTATCAGATGTCAGTTCCTTCTACCCTCCTGTTGAACGGGATCCAAGTGGCCGCTCCAGCTCTCTTCACCTCTCATTTTCCTTCCAGCTGTGCCCTCTCTTGCACCTGCCTGTGGTCTGTACAAGCGTGGCTGCAGGAGGGGCACTTTAGAGCTGGACCGTCATTAAAGCTTAGTGACTTATACTTTAGTTCATGCTTTAATGTTGTTTGGTAATATTTGATACTTGCTGGACCTAGATTATGTAAACTGGGCATAAACAAGGTTCAGGAAGGTGTGCCACCTCCTCCCCCACCCCCTTCCTAACAGACTTACGGTTTAATGGACACAGGACAGTTTGCTCTAAATGGAGATAAATCCGGAATTATGGGTACCCTTATGTTCTGCTATCAATTTCCAGTTAGAATCAGAACCCTTGCTATCCCAATCTGTAGGGGGGTGTGCGATTGTGGGTGCACCCCGCAAAATGAGTAAGCATTTCGATGGAAAGCTTTGGCTGAGTGGGTGGTAGTTTGTGGTTCAGTGAGTATCTGGGGGTTCTAGATTCATTACAGTTGGGGGGAGGAGGTGAAATTATGTATGTGAGGGTGCATGGATGTGGAGGTTCACTTTTATCTGCTATTTCTTTTTACTTCGAGAGTTGTTTTGCCAGGAAAACCACTCAGTTTGAGTAAATATGAAAGCAGCCACTTGATGTTAGTGACAATGCTTTGTAGCCTCTGAAACAAAGAGCATGACCCTTAGCACCCCTCACTGTGAGTCAATGGTACTTAAATAGAATCTCAGCAGGCTGGAGCTGGCTGCAACGGGTCAGTGTCACCCTTTCCTCTGTCCCCTGCAAAAGCTGTGGCCACTCTAGCAAATGACTGCTAGATAGCTTTGAGTGGGGGAAAACAAAACAAAACAACCCCCAAAAACCAAACAAAAACAACCGTAAAAATTACTGCATTCTAGGTTTTTCTATGCACTGCCAACATACTGATTTTAAGAAGTTTGGGAACTTAAAGTTTACTTAAATTTTCAGAGCCCCGAGGCCACTGCCTATTGGATTAAAGGACATGGAGGAGAAGAATGTCTCCCGATTCGATGTGTGTGTGCGCACGTGGGCACATGTGTGCATGGCACAGGCACATGTATGGACACTGAGACACGCTGTAGGTTCTCACAGCTTTTGGCAATGAGTCAGTTCTCACATCCCTCACCTCATTTATCTCATCTCTTGTGGCACAGTACTCCAAGCTACGGGACAGGGTCCGTTCACACTCCCTGGCGTTGGCACGCCAGGTCAGGCTGTCCTCCTCAAGGGTCTCCAGCTGCTGCTGTAGGTTCTTTGCAGAGACATTAGAGCAGCTCTAAAAATGACAGGCAAGTGGAAGTAATGAGATGAAACAGCAATGAGATGAATATGCTATTTACCTGCATTATGAAACTCATAAATGACACTTTTTAAAAAAAGACATAGGCTCCTGATTTATTTTTCCTTAAACACATTTGAATATAATTATTTCAGAAAGAAGCCAGACACCCAACATTACCGGAAAGACATTTCCAATCTCGAATCTCTAGTTCTGAAGATTTGCTTATCACACCCAAGTCCTCAGAGACACCATTCATTATATCTTATAATTTTTACTTCAAAAGGCATAAAATATGCATTTTTACTTCAAAAGGCATAAAATATGCATTAGAAACGTTTGGCTTCTGCACTGTAATTTTCCTGTCAACTTAAGCTCAACCTTGTGTTCATTATGCAAGTGCTGCCGTCCCCACTCTGCGCTGAGGGGCTGTGGGGGCCAAGGCCAGAGGAGGATTGGAACAATTTACACTATCTGCACAAAGTGAGGCTTCTTTCTTTTTTCTTTTTAAAGTAAATTTGCTAATAAAATAAAACTCCTTTAAAAAAAAAGCTCTTTCCTGGAAAAAACTGGATTCTATAAACAGCAACAGATACTTTGAATTTCTGTCTTTCAGTTTAAAAAAATAGACTTTAGGTTCACTGCATTTCCTATAGTGTGGATATCTTAAATGTACTTTAAAATAAAATTGGCCATTATGATTTAATCAATGTTATACATATTGATAGAATAAATATAATCTTTTCTCCCTTCAGATTATGAATTTGGAGAAGGATTTTTAAAAAATCAGTGCTTCTGATCTGGAAATACTTCCTTCTCTTTTGAAGTTTGTCGAGTGGCATAAAGTGGACTCAATGACTAGTTCCCAGATCCCCAGATAAAATCGGGAGGGTCGGGCTCCTCCACCGTAGGCTTTTGTGGACAAGGCAGCCAGCTTCTCTGGGCCTCAGATTCTTCATCTGTAAAACGTGGGTTCTGGCTTGGATTAGCTCTCAGATCTAGAAGGTCTTTTTAGGCCTGCAATGCTAAAGTAGCATTGGCCAACAGAAACATAACGTGAACCACACGAATAATTTAAACTTTTCAAGTCATCATATCGAAAAGTAAATAAGAAATAGGCGAAATTGATTTTTATAATTTAACCAAATATGTACAAGTATCACCATTTTAACATGTAACCAGTACAAACAATATTAATATGATTTCTATATTAAGTCTTTGGAATCTGATGTGTATTTCATACTTCGAGCATATCTCAATCGTTCAATTTCTGTCAGAAATATTTGATCTGTATTTAAATTTCATAAGTTTACAGTTTCAAAAGTTTATTCCCACACCCAAGTTGTTCCCAGCGTAATTAAAAGTTTTCCAGTAACTATATTGAGATCATCAGTTTTAAAATATAAATTTAGATAAATTCAAATTAAATAAAATTAAAAGTTTAGTTCTTTAGTTGCATTGGGCACATTTGAAAGGCAAAAATACTGTCTGCCACACTGATTACACAGATCTACAATATCGATACTGTTTTTTTAAAAAAAATTTGCATGAAAATAGAAGCAATTGAACAAGACTTTTATATTCTGATTTTCTATTTAAAATTTTTTTCTTTTGTCATAGGGTAGAAGCTCATCACAAATAACTACCTCAATGGTTTGACATATTTTGTAATTTAACGTATATTAAGCAATCTGCCTTGTTTATATCATGTTATAGCCCAAGCGCCAGAATTCAGTGTAAGTGATGGTGCCCAGAGATGCTCACAGGCCGCTGCACTGATGAGATGATGTCCACTCCTAAGGAAAGCGCCAGTTTGTAGAGATGGTCCATGTGTGCCTGCTTTTCCTGAGAGCGATGGAGGTGAATCTGGATCTCATGAGCATCACCCAGTTCCTTCATCTGCTCTAGAAACTCCAGATCTCTTGATTTGATGAGCTGTCCCAGCTGGAAGTTAGTGCATTAACAATTAACCTGGGTTTTACATGAAGATGGATTTTTTTTAAGTCTTTTTTCTATAGCATATTTTACTAGCTGTTCAAAATGCTGCCAAGCCTATCCCTAATTGTTGTCATCGTAGCCAAACAAAATGTTAGAATGCTGCAAATCCAATAGGGTAATTATTGAGCAGCTAATGTTGTCAGCTCTTTTAAAGAAGGAAATACTCTTTCTGGTTTTAACCTAAAACCTTAGCAAGATCTAAGCTTGTGATCTGAATAAATCCAGAGACTTATTTGAAAGGGATATCCATACACTTCCACTTCGTGTTTACAGAGGCTAACAGCTATGACATTTTGTAAAAAAGGCAACCAACAAATACATATTTATTGAGCACTCCATGATGTCAGGTACTTCAGATACATAAAAATTGAACTTGGTTTCTGCCCTCAAATAGCTTACACTTGAATTGAGGGGGACAAAGCTACATTTATTAAAAAGTAATTAAAAATCAAGATACTAAAAATGCAAGATGTATGGAATAAACAATGAGAGCTCTAGGATTTTAGAAGAGAGAGAAATCACTCCAAGTGATGTAGGGTTGTTGGACGGAGGTACAGGGTTTAGATAATAGGGCAGAGAGAGAGAGAGAGACCTGTCAGATAATGGCAGCCTGAGAGTCAAGGCTTGATGTCAGGAATATGTGCAACTTCTCTAAGGGACAAAGAGGAGCTCAATTTGGCTGGAAATCGGGAGGATGGGGTATAGTGAGAGATAAGTTAGGGGCCAGATTGCATAAGCTTCCAGTATCAGAATAAGCAATTTGGCCTTATTTATTATACAATAATTAATTTTTAATTTCACAGTTCAAAACTCTGAGTCTTCCAGTCATTTATTAAGTGTCTTACCTCTTCCTTGACTTGGTGGAACTGGACCACTTTGTATAGGATATCCTCATAGTCTTGGATTCTCTCTTTCTGTTTTTCATGGAGGTGAATAAGATCCTTCAGTTGTTGAGACTTCTCTTTTACAGGAGCTCCTTTGACACTTAAGTCTTCTGATTCTTTCATAATGTACCGAACCTCGTCTTTCAATTGCTAAGCATTGACAGCAATAAAAGAAATCCAGCTTTTAGAGAGCTTTTGACTTTATCACTGCCAATATGAAGGTCTAAATAATGACTCATTCTCTCATTAAAAAAAATACTTATTATGAGCCCCCACCCCCAAAATTCGGGCATTGTGCTAGATGCTAGGGATACATTGTTCCGTGTTCAACTCCTCAGAAATTATTAATTAAAAAATTATGAGCCAATGCAAAGACAGTGTTTCCAGGTTAGGTGGTGAAATGGAGTCATGTATTTCTACAGCACACTGAATATTCTTGTCATCTGTTAAGTCAGTGTATTTTAGATATTTGATGAAGCCCCATGACCAGCTATGATATTTAATATAGTCTAGAATCAGGTGGTGTGGTAACAGCACCCAGAGCAGATGACTGTAAAAATACATCAGGGGAACTACTCATGCACTGCGGTAAAAGAATGAAGAGAATGAACCACCAGCTGAACAGCACAGCAGATACGCTGCTTCAAAAGCAGTCGCCCCATGAGCTATAAGTAGCCACCACATGTAGGGAGGGTAAGCTGCCTTCCCTTTTATCCAAAATTGTTCAAATATCCCTTATGGTACCCAGATGCTGGAGTAGAACCTGCAAAGGGTGGATAACTTAAAGAGAATGCTACTATTAATAATTTCAGGGATGGATCTGGCATCAAAAGTAAAAGTAATGGAAATGATTAAGACTAAGGAGATAATTTTCAGAAAAGTGACCTAAAAAGGGTATTCAAGTTCAAATTAAACACATGGGCATCAAATATATGCACATCACAGCAACAGAGCTAGAGAAGTGTGGCAATGGTTGCTGATTTAGAGGAACTTACACATACGTGCCGATGTGTACACAAAGGAAATGCAAATAAGCACATACAGGATATATCAAAAAACCTAACATAGACCAGTCGCATTTGCTGAGAGTTTTGCTGTGGGTTACAATGGTGGGTGGGGATGTATGTGCGTGTACCAGGGGTGGTGGTTATATTTTATATCAGTTTTGTCTAAAAGGAAACTACAGTTAGATATTCCCTAAAGAACTCCTCAATCTTCTGATTCTGGGATCCTTTAAAGCCCACACTTACGAAGTCATGGCAGATGGAAGCACAGGTATCTTAATTTTGCAGCAAACAACAAGAATCCAGGCAGGAGGACAATGTAACTGGCAAGCATTTTTGGCAGTTGGGTCAAGTTTAGCAGAGGCAGGAGGTGGGGCAATAGGGAATGTGTTAAGCAGTCAGGGGACAGGACCATGACTCATGGTTTTCTCTCTCATATCCTGAGGGCTTTCTGAGTGGGGAATGGACAGCACAGCAAAATTCCCAGCATGGTGTGGGAGCTTGGCGTGCAGCAGTTTGGGACAGTGACATCACAGTGGTCACCTCAGGGACCCAGGGCAGCAGAGCCTCTGGGTCAGAGGTTACTCATTCTTGTTCTGAGATGTCTCAATTTAAAACACGTCTGCACTCCCTAGAAAAAGAATTAGAGTGAATATGTGATAAATATATTAATAATTTAATTAATAATTAAATTAAAATAATCTAAGGTAAAGCTATATTTAGCACATTTCATAGCCAGAATGTGTGTATCATCAAATTCAGAAGAGTGTAGAAAAATAGGAAGAAAAATGTGTCTCTCCAGTGCTTATTAGACAAATAAGACTTTTGTAGAAAAAACAGAAATTCATCAGTCTATTAAAATTGATTAGGTAAACTGCAAGTGAGCACTTTTTAAGTTTTTGCCATTCACCCACATCCATCCATTTTGTCACCTGGAACTGAGGCTTCATCTCGTTCCATTTTTTCCGTAGATCCAAAATGGTCTGGAGGCTCCCTCCAAGGTCAAGTGCACACACAGGCATAAGGACCTCCTGAAGAAGTTTTACGCTGTGAGTGGTCTGAAATGAACATCAGATAGTTAGTTGTGCATATGTTCGCTCTGACACTTCCCAGCAAATATGCTGTGATCATTCTAATAATGAAGTGCAGCTTCATCAAACTTTTCAACCTCTGTGAAAACATTCTCAACCTTAAGTGAGCTCATTTCGAAAACACCAAACAATAAAGGTACAGGTCCTTGGTTTCCCTTACCTTTTTTGGCTCTATTGTGGTAAAGTATACATAATAAAATTTACCATTTTTACCACTTTTAAGTGAACAGTCAGAGGCATTAACACATTCACGCTCTTGTGCAATCACGATCACCACCATCCCTCTCCAGAACTTTTTCATCATCCCAAACAGAAAGTCTGTACCCATTAAACAACAACTCCCCATTCCCTCTGTCCCTCCCCCCAGCCCCTGGTAACCTGCATTCTCCTTTCTGTCTCTACTAATTTGACTATAGGTACCTCACATAAGTAGAATCACACAAAATTCATCCTTTTGTGTCTGGTTTATTTCACTTAGCATAATATTTCCAAGGTTCGTTCACGTGGTAGCATGTCACAGAATGTCATTCCCTTCTAAGGCTAGGTAACACCCCATGATTTGTTTCCTTACCTTCTTAAGTTGCTCTTTGAACACACCCCACTGCTGTTTCAGAGGCTTGCCGTCAGTGGCTTTAAGCTGCCAGACCATCCGGAGGAGGCTGAGTTCTTCCCTTTCTGCATTCCGGTTTTCCACAATGTTCTCCATAATGTTCATTTCACTTTTCACATTTAATATCTCATTCTCTTTTGCCTGTTAAATTAATAATTCATATAATAGCTTTTCTTTCCGAAGAGAGAGAACTTTTTTGCATATGGCAATTTTAGAGGGCAAACACTTTATCACGGCCAAAGCTGAACACGGTTCTGATATCCAGACAAGTCTGAATTGTGCCGAGGCACAGTTAGGCTCTCAGAACCCATGTGCTATGCTTGGACATCAGGTCTCAAGTTCTTCACGACCCAATGGTGTTTGAATTCCCACCTAGGGTCTGGTTATTTTCTGGGGTTTGAAAGGTAATTTAATGAGCGTGGGGATCCAGAATTTTTGAAGTCAAGATTTTTCTACTGCATAAGTTTTGAAAAGCACTCCATCTTCTATTTCAACGTGCTCATTAGAATAGGATGAAACATCAGTATCAAGGAATAGGAGGGGGATGGTTGTTATGGACCTCTGTTTTTCTCTTGAAACAATCCCATTGTGCATATTATAATTAAATTTCTCTTGCAGTCTCTCAAGTTCCTCCATTTTGTGAAAGCTGAAATGGGTATCTATATCTCTATATTCATAACTCTATCATGTATCTATATTCATAACTCTATCATGTACCAGAAGCACAATATCTAAATTCAAAGACTTCACTTCCCAACTTTCACGTGTTCTGGCTGACTGGTTTGCAATCCTTTAAACAAAGGTTTTAAACAAGGGGAAATTCAACTGGGGGCAAAAGGATGAGGGGTAAAGAGTGAGATCATGTGCTTTACTTCTGCAGAAATATAAAAAAAAATGCAGAAGAACGTTTATTTGGAAAAACAATTTTTTTTTTACTTTGATGGCCAGCCTTTCTCAATAATTCTTCAAATTTCTAATGGATTTCTATAATCTCAATGACAGCAACTGATGTATTATAAATATTTAATGAGATATTTTAGATACAGATCATTTCATTTTTAAATTATTTAAATGATGTTAATATTGCACATTCATATTTTTATGTTGTTTTAGACATTATAAAGTGGCAATTAATTGCAAAAATATATAATTGGAGATCCTAAATGAGATATCCCCATGAATTTGAGAATCTAGTAATAAAATGATATATTCTGTAATTATGATTAACAAAATACAATAGATTATGAAAGATATTAGACAACTATAGCAGGACCCACACCAAATTATATTTTTTATCTATGTTATAAATAAAGTTAAGGTATCTTTCACATATAACTGAGAAATTATTAATTCAAATGTAATATATAATTTAATATAAATTTGGAAGTTGTAGCATATGTCAATGACAACTACAGTCAGAAGGGTATGGTGGTCTGAGTGAGGTCTAGAAATGGGAGGATAGTAGGATTTGCTGATGTCTAGCTAGCAGGATCTAAGAAAAGTGATTATGCATTTAACAGACTTAAGAATTGTGGCCACTCAAGAATATAAAATAACTTGCATGAAGGTTAGTTAGTAAACACAGTACTCGTTTTACTTCTAGGTAGGGCATGGAAAAATTTTTCCATAACCCAGTCTAAATAGCCCACTAAATTATCCATTTTTTGTTTAGATTCACATACAATGAATAGTTTTCGAATGTCTTGTTTTCTAGGTACCTTGATAACAGGAAAGCTATATCCCAGATAGCATTATTAGTATTAATCACCATAAATTAATAAATTGGCACTTTCAACAAGATGTCTGGCAGAATTTTTGCCTGAATCAGTTTCTCTGATTTTGATGATCATTAGATGAACTGAAAACATTTTCAGTTTCAAGCTTGAAAATATGAACCACGGCAAGTCATGGCAACTCAAAAAAGAGCAGCGCACTCAAATGAACACGCCAGCTGGCCTCTTCCTTCTTAACAACCAAACTGGTCACCACATTTCAATAATGTTTGTTTAAAAGCCTAATGGTCCAAAAGATATGATGAGAATTAAAAAAAAACCTGCTTTACTTGCTTTACCACCAATTTCATATCTCAGAATGTTGCTAAACCAATAAAGTTAACTATTATGTGAGCTTTAATTTTTTTTCAATATGAAGGAACTTATCGTTTGACTGTGGTAAAGACCTTGGCGTAAAGTGATCATGTTTATGATATCAAGATAAAAGATTACCAAGGCTGAGTAGTAAAATACACGCTATTTCTGGACACTCTAAACAGGCATTTTAATATCATGATAACCTAAATTTATTTTGACATAGATAAAAAACATTATTTGGAATGGGTTCTTGCTGCACATCTTACAAAATGAAAATCTGACTGGATGATCTTAAACATTCTGCATAAGCAATGAAGGACTTCTGGGTAGATGGAGCAGCCGGTGACAGAGCAGTGCTTCTGCTTAGAACACCTGGAAAAGCTGGATAAAATGCAGAAAGCATCTAATTGAAGGCAGCCGAGAGCTGCTGTGGCAACAAGAACGAGAGAGGCCAAGACTCCAGAAAGGGAAGAACCTGAGAGTGGTGAGCTCAACTATAACCACTCCTACCCCAGGGCAGTTTCCCAATTCTGTGTGGACACGAGGCTGATAATCGAGGCTTTCCGGGAACAGATAAACCAGTAGAGATTTTGGCAGACACTTGGAGGGCTTCAAGTACTCCGATGATCTTCTTGTAAGGACACTGAGAAGATACTGGGGCTACATAGGGCAGTGGATTCAATAAACCTAAGCAGAAGGCCTCGGAAAAGCAAAGCAGAATTTTCAGCAGTCTCCCTAAACAAAGATTGGAGTTTGGCACCTGCTGGGAAGTAGAAACCTCAGAGAAAGTGCCCAGTTCTTGGTCGGGAACTCCAAACCTGAGGGGAGCAGAGCAGACAGAGCCTTTTTGGGATTACACAGCAGACTGAACCTTGCCAGCTTCTGAATGGCTTGAGTGATCACCCACCAGGGCCTACCTGAGAAAGAAGGGTGACCCTTTCTAGAAGAAGAAAACACCATCTGAAGATCCTCTGATTTTTTATACCTGATGTCTGGTATTTGATAAATATTCACTAGTCCTGTCAAAAGACAGAACTACATGACTGGAAACCGAGAGAAAAAGTAGACAATAGAAACAGCTCCAGATACAAATGTTGGAGTTAGCTGACGAGCACTTTAAATACCTAGGATTAATAGGGGTCTAGAAGGTACAGGAAAGATGGAGAAAGAGAAGAATTTCATCAGTAATTTAACTCAAATAAAAGAACCAACTGTAAATTCCAGAAGTGAAAAAAAATTTCTGAAATGAAGTTAGTGAATAAAAAGGATAGATTAAAAAAATGCAGTTTGAAAATATTTGAATTCCCTTATGAGTATAAAGTATAAATATATAAAATCAAGAGATGGAAGAAGATATATTGAACCAAATAAAAACATAAAAGATAGGTGATAGATAGATACATAGATAATACTTGTTCTAAGTATTCCAAATGAAAAATAACTTGTTTTTTTACAATAGCACATCCATAAAAATAGGAATGTGGACAGTTTGCTTAGCAAGTTTTTTCTCAAGCTTAAGGATAGTGTCAGATAAATTAGAACTATTTAGCGCATATTTTATTTCCACATAGGTTTAATAAGAATGATCTTCAAACAATAAAAGTTGAAATAAAGAAGATAAAGAAAAAATTGTAGTTCAAAGTAGATGAGGATAGTTAGAACCTAAGTCTTCCAAATGAATTCAGGTGCCAGACTGAGATTAATCGCATCCCAGGTACTGAGAAAATTGCAGCTGTCAGTTATCTTTGAAAATCTACAGACATTAGAAGGGCCTTAAAATTAGAGAAAGGAAAATGCCCTGATTTTCAAAAGGGGGAAAGGATAAACTACACAATTTACAGATTGGCAAGCTTTATACTGAAAAGCAGTGCAATACGTTCATCACCTATCAAGCACTTTGTGAACATTTTGGAAATAATGCCCTGATCACTAGGAGTCCACCTGATTTATGTCAAATTACGTTTATGTCATTGATAGGATAGTTGGTAGGCAGAACTTCTTTTGAGCAGTTTATTTGAGAAAGTCTCCCATGATAGACTTGATAAAAAGATTATAAAGTAGTGGTTGAATTAAAGTACTATTGGGAGCATTTATGATTGTTTAAAAGACTGGTTAGTCAATAGATTGCTTCATAAATTGAGGTTTCAATCTTCACTTTAGGCATTTTTAGTAAAGAGCTAATTGCAACCATAGAAGACTTACTTTGTCAAATCTACAGAACTAAACTCAGGAGAGATGGCTAATACAGTCAATAGGTTCAAATTAGTTTAGCAAGATGGAATCATGGGTGAAAACTAACAAAATAAAATTAAATAATAATAAATATGCCCACAATCGTATGAAAAAGATAAATAGCTGACACAGATATAATATGGGTGGCACCTGGCTTGGCAGAAGCTGCAAAAAAAATTACAGAAGTTTACCATAAACTTAATATAAACCAGCAAAGTGACATTATTGCTGAAAATGTTAGCGTAATCTTAGGTCTCATTTGGAAACAATAAAGTCCAGTTTATTGTGCTGCAATTGTATGTCACTTTTGGGTTACATTTTATGAATGATTTTGACAAACCATAGACAATCCTGGGAAGGGGATCAGGAAAGACAGAGACATGAAGCTACTTCATAAATGACAGAAACAATTCATTGTATGTCAGGTTGCAGAAAAAAGACTCAGATTAGACATAGAAACTATTTTTAATGTTGGAAGGGCTTTCATGTGTAAGAGAAATTAAATATGGATTCTTTTTTGTCCCTGTGTAGCTACAGAGGGTTAGGGCCAAATATGAAGACAAATTTATTTAACATTAAAAAAAAGTTTCTTAGCAGTTGGCATTTTCCAAAAGCGAAATGAGCAGTTTCGTTAGGAAGATACTCATGACATTGAAAGAGAGGAGGATTAACCATCTTTTAAGAAATTTATAGGGAACTTTATATGGGTCAGAGGTGGATATAAGGATCCTAGAATATTTTATAGATATAACTCAGGATAACTAAAGGTTAGGGTATATTTTTGAATGCTATGGACCTTCACTATAAAAAAAAAATCTGCTATAGTAAGAAATACTTCAAAAGAGGAGTCATCCTAGAAGTTGTCTTTGGCCACTAGAAATTTTCTAAGGACCTTGTTGCACGCTCTTAACATAACCCAGAACTTTGAGGTAGACTTCTGAGAACTCTATGTAATAATAACAATGTTGCATTTGGATTACAGTCACTCTTTCTTCTTAATAGTTAAAATAGCCTTCATGTTATAAATGAACAAGGGCTCTAGGACCAAGTAAGCATATAAATGTTGGGCATCAGGACTGGTCTAGGTTGAACGAAGCTAAAAGAACTTCCGAGGCCAACACTGCTGATTAATAAACAGTTGAGCTTTTGAATTTATGATTTTGACTTTGATGAGTAATCCTTGCAGAAGGTGTGATTCATTTAATGTTATTCTCACCATATTGATTAAGTTAAGGAATTCAAGCCCTAGGTCTTGAGTTAAAAAACTCTTCTTTAAAAATAGCTGCCATCGCTTCTCAGCTGAGTCAGAACAATACTTGGCTTTAGTATCATCCTCTTCCTTCTGAGGGATTTCAGTTTGATAAAACTCCTTTAGGCTCTGAAACTGCACTTCTACCTAAAATAGGAGAATATAATGAGAGTTAGGAGCACTTAAATAATTTTTTTTTAAGAAAAAGAACACTAGATTCCAATAAAATCCTAAATAGAACTTAAAACTACATTTTCAGAATTCTTTAAATAATTATTTCAGAATTCTTTAAATATTATCAACTTACTGAAAAGACATAAGAATCTGTTTATATTATCGACAGACAGGGCTACTACTGGGTAGTAGACTGAGTTGACAAGTTTATTATACATAAGACCTACTTATTGTAGCCAAAGTCATATTTCTGAATTATACATTTGTGTGTATGTTTTGCAGTTTGGGACAATCTATATCAAAGACCAGAGTGGTTTCATTTACAGTTGAGTTTTATAATTCAGAAGAAAGATACATGTATAGAATCAGGGACTACAAATCAATGAGAAATGTAAATCAGTGAAAGAGTATTAGTACTTAGTAAATCACAATTTGCTTCTAATTAGTGATAAACCAGAATAAAAGGATACAAATAATTACTAATTTTCTGCATAAATATTAATATTAAATTGCCTCTATGAGCTAATCTTATTAAGATATATTACTTTGCCTCCCTGGAATTGTATTTTCTCATTGGCTAACCAATGTAAGCAGTACTAGATTATTTTAAATTACTCTCCTTGAGCAAAGTTTATATAAAACCAAATGGGTTTGTAGAGATATAGATTAACATGTAATTGGGTGATGTAGAAGTAATGGAAATTATTTGGCACAAGTTTTTATGCATTTTCAATAATAATAATTGCTGAAAGGACAAGACTTAAAGAGTTTGTAACTATCTAAAGCAATATAAACACAGTAAGATATTTCAGGAAATGGCTAGTCACTATATTTTAAAGATTTAAACATCATTCTTAATTTAAGTTCTCTTAATAGGAGAACCTGCAAATACTTGTCAGAAACATCTCCATCTTGCATTTGTTATGCCTCTGTTTTGCTGATGCTCATTCCCTCAGCCCACACCAATCTTTCCCCAATTTTCTTCTCCTATTTATCCTTGATGTACTAGCTTAAAGGCTCCTTCCTCTGTGGGGCCTTCTAGGATTCTCTAGTAAGCATTAATCATTTACTTCTCTGAGTACCCAAAAATAGGTCTACTAGAAAGAGAACCATAAGCAGATTATCGCAAAGCCCCATATACACACAATGTCACGGGCACACCGAAGAGAAACCACCAACTCCATAGAGAGCAAATAGGGAAGAGCTTCCCAAAGGAAGTGACATTTGATTTGTGTCTTGAGGAATTGTCCAGGGTGAGAGGGAGTAGAAGGGGATCCCAGATGGAAGGAATAACAGGTGTATAAGCACAAGTGAGAAGGTTGGTTCAGAGGACAATACATGATCTTAGTGTGAAGGAAGTTCAGGTTGCACAAGCTGAGTGGTAAGAAAGAGCCAGAGGGATAGCCGTGCTGGGATACAGCTGGCCTGCAGGTTTCTACTGGTTTTCCACTGTAACCAATAAGACTGCAACACATTCTCATTGGTTTGAAACAACTGATGGCAACCGCTATGGCTCAGAATCAGCATGACAATCATCAGTGCTCCACTAGAGTCAGGTGCTGCAGGCTGGGTGTCAACCTCATGGCCAGTCAGTTATGTGCAATTCTCAGAGCACCAGCTATGATTCATCTTCCTTTTCCAGCTGCTCAAAACAGTCTTGTTGAATGCAAATGAGAATGATATCATTACAGGAATTCCCTTGAATCTGTACTAGTTTAATTTTTAAGTGAGTTAATGATAAAATTTAACATATTATCCATTTTTGGTAAAAGTTATTTGCAACTTGCTTCACTAATTGCACTTGTTTCAAATTACTTGAATTTTAGGAGGTGATATGATCAGATTTGGTTTAGGATTTTGGTTTCCCACAGAAAGGAGGAGAGAATAAAGGAGAGAATTATAGGAGGCAGACAGATCAAGCAGAAGACGACTTCTTCAAGCTGGATAAGAGATGATGAGGTCCCCAACTGAGGAAGTGATGGCACAAATGGAGAGGAGGAGTTCCGTAATCTTTTTGGTTAGCTCAACAGACAGACACACAATGGCATGGCCTTTGAAACAGGAAAAACAAAGTGGAGGGGATTAGGAATTAAACCTCGCTTTGATGTTTAGCAGTGGCTTGATCTTGCACCCCTCACTTCTCAGAGCCTCAGTTTCTCTCATTTGTAAAATGGGGATAATAGTAACTAAAACGCAGAGGTGGTGTAAGGATTACATGAAATCAGGAATGAGAAGTACAGTTCCTGGTATAAAATAAGTGTTCATTGAGAGAGCAATTGGAGGAGGCATCGAAGCTTCTGCATAGGATTTCTGAAAGGATGGTGGAGTCATTAACCCGGTGCCAAAATACAGAAGGAAAAAAAAATTTTGAGGAAAAGATACCACCTGTGCTTTGTGGAGCTTGAGGGGCCTATAGGATATATAAGTAATTTATTTTGTATTTTTAATTTTTTTTTCCTTTTTTAGAACAACTCAAGATATGTAAGATATATGGGTAATTTAAAGCACTGATCAGAAGAGTTATGGCTGAGGGATCACTGCTGAGTTATTGGTGAATTGAAACTGAAGGCAGGAATGTGATTTTTGTAGGGAAAGTGGGTATATGGAGGAAAAGAGTTCTTTTGCAAGAACTCTGTGACCCACCATACTTCAAGAACAGGGAAGAGAAATGAGTTAGGAATCAGGAGAAGGAACCGATAAAGAAGTAGACAAGATGATATCCCTTATGTGAAATATCCAAAATAGGCAAATCCATAGAGACAGAAAGCAGATCAGTGCTTGCCCGAAGCTGGGGGTGGGAGCCAGGATTCACTAAAAGTGTGTCCCAAGGCTATTTTTGGGGTGATAGACACAAACTAAAACTGAAGTGCTGAGATGGTTGCACAACTCTATAAATATACTAAAAATCATTCTGCTATAAAATAGGTGAATTTTATGCTATATAAATTATACCTCAATAAATCTGTTTTAAAAAAATCCAAAGGAGATGGGAGTGGGTAATTGGGTCAAATAAATGCTTCAGAGATTTAGCACGATGAAGTCTGAAAAGACACCATTTTCTCAGTCATCCAGTAGGTAGCTTATAGGAAGCTTTTCAATGGAGCGAAGAGGTGGCCAACGGGGGGAATTGAGAAGGGAATAAACTGAATTGCAGAGGGGTGAGGACTGGGGAGGATGGGCAAGTAGGGGCAAGGGATGTCTTCTTCCCATCCCAAGAGTCCACCTTTGGACGATGGAGGGGTAGCCTTGGTGAGGGTGAGATTGTTTGGACATAACTGTAGAGCAAGGGGAAGGAAGCAATGGAAAAGACAAATTTAAAACCTAGAGGATGATTGCTGGAACTAGATCCTGAAGGATGTAGGTGAATCCAGGGAGGGGATGCTTCTGGGCTCATGCTAGACAGGAGCAGGCACTTCCCTTAGGGGAGCCCGTGGGGCCTGGGTGAAGTGGAAGGAGTCAATGGCCTCACTTTTCTTCAGTGGCATATGAGGTGAGCACATCTAGTGGGACTTAAGGATAGAAACTGGGGTGGGATGCTTGAGAATAGTTATTGAATGGAAGCCAACTAAGGAACATGTGGGGGACCCAGCTGAAGTAGAGACCCACAAATTTGTAACAGCGCCAGTAGCGCAGTTGTATGATTTTCCGCAGGAGCGTGTGGAAGCTTGGACAGAATAGCTGAGTAAACAGAGTGTTGGACTGATCTAGCACTGGGAGCTGGCAGGGAGTTGAGGGATGGAGAGTGGCATGGAAATAAGTAGCCCTGAGCTGGCGAGGAAAGCCCGAGGGGGAAGGGAATAATAGACTGGGAGCATTGCCAGGATTGGAACGATGGAAGGCTCTGCCAGGCAGGAAAACAGATTTAGTGAAAGCAGGGAGCTAAATTGTTCTTCTGATTAAAGTGTTGTTTGCAAAGCTAAGGCTCCAGCTCTCAAGAGGCTTGCGGTCCCAAAGGCTGTGGAAGTGGATGCCTAACTCGAAGCCAAGAAGGTATATTTTTGGCAAGGAAGATGCAGAAAGCAAGCACTTCTTTGTAGCTTCTCTGTCATTTCAAGTCCTGCATACAAATGCTCATCAACAGGATAATCCCATCAGTTGTAATATCTCTGCTGAACCAGGAGAGTTCAGAGCCAAGAACTAAAAAGAAGTCAGAAATGACAAACGGTCAAGTAAAGATGTGGAAAAGGACCCAGTGGTTACCTGAGATTTTCAGGGCTGGGTGTGTGCTTCTCCAGAGTGGTAAGAACTGAGAATATTATAAAGGAGATCAGACAGAGGAGAAGTGGGTAGGCAGGATGGTGGTGCTGGGAGGCAAGGTGGAGGTGTGGGGAGGGTGGGGGCGAGAAGATGGAAATCAAGCATGCCACATATCTTGGGTGGGCTTTCCCCTGAGTGGACCTGCTGGCTCTGCCTCCCACTAACCAGCACCCATCTCCCGGAACAGCAGAGTGCTCTGCATTTGCATGGGGCGCTCTGGAACCATGGTGACATGAGGTGGGACCCTAGCACTTTTACTGACACCAGCTTCAAGAAACTGGGACCTTTGAGAGATGGAAGCCTAGTGTACTGGAGGAAATAATAGAGATTATCTTGTATAACCTGGCAAAATGAGGCCTCAGAAGAAGCTCTGAGAAGTATCTTGTTAAAACGCATCCCACAAGACAGATCAGAGACTGAACCCAAGCCCATAATTTCCAATGAACCACACTGATTGCTCAGGTATTCAAAGAGATCCACGGTTTAGGAGATGACTATTTTGAAACAATTTTGTTCTATGTTTAGGATACTGTTAATATTTGTAGGACATAGAAAAAAGTGCTTCAGTACAACCACTTTGTTTATTTTTGCATATACCTATCTACACATACACATGTGTATATAATTTTTTAGTAAAATGACTTACTCTTTGAGCCTTTGTATGGTGCCTTGAAAAATAAAAAGCCTACAAAGGGAGTCCATGCACTGGGGTAGAAGATCTGAAACTACCCACCAGGCAGAGATTATATCCCCACGGAAAGCAGGAACATGGGCAGGGTCCCTGCGGAAGAGGGTTAGCACATAGTACTGTACCTCCTCTGATGACTTTAGAAATGCCACGCAAGTGTGCAGGACTCGTAACCTGGAGCTGATGCTTTGGCCAAATATGTTTAATTCTTCCTCTAGCCATTTAATTTTAGAAGAAAGTGATGCCACTTCATCAGGTTCAAATTCATTTTTCTCCGTCACGATTTTTGCAGCTGCTTCTAATTCATGTGATGTCTCCTACGAAGGAGAAGCACAAGAGGTCACAAGCCGACAGGGGAATCGGGAACATCCACATTTCATTACACTCGACACGTACGTCTATTACGGTTATTAATTGAACTTGGACCAAGAATCTCCTCAATAAAAGAAAGGTACAACTTTGAAATTTCTAAAAATAAAAAAAGGCACTTTAAAATGAAAACCACCTCAAATTATTCTTTGGCTCAATCAGCTACACTTCTAATTTAGAGCATTCTATTTTCTGTATCACAAATAGAAGAAAGGTTGTTTGGTATGAAAGACTGTAAGACAAAATGGCAGAAATGTCTTACATAATTTAAATAAATTAATTATTCATAAGAATTGCTTTATGAAATTTAACAAGAGCTCTAGCAAATTCTTAAACAAAGTTTGTTACGTAAGAGACGGCAAATTTACAAAACTTGTTCACTGGTTTTTAATTTACAAAAAGATAACATGAGTTATTTAATCTCTATCGAGAAGGGTTTTTAAACAGGTGTGAGGGAAATGTCAAATATCAGCCTAAACAACCTCAAAAGTCAGCAAATTTGACTTGCTAGGGGTGCTTGCCTACGTTTTCTTCTGAGTGCAATTTCCAAACTCTAACAACTGATGAAATGGATGAGCAGGTAATGTAGGCATGACATATATAATTGTCACAGAAAGAGGCATGTAAAATCTCATCTGAGCCCAAGGTAGAAATCAAGCAAAATGAAAGAGAAAAGCTTCTCTCTCATCTGCAGCAAGGAGGGATTGTCTCCCTGCTGGTGTTTAGTATGCTTCCCAAGTACTGCGTTGAATGACGGTAATTTTAATTTACAAGCTTTGCTTCCTGAGAGCACTCTGGGAAGGAGAGAAGCAGGGAATTTCTTCTTATGCAATCTCCTTGCCATTTCAAAAATTTTTAAAATAAAAAATAAAATCAAGTTTAAGTTTCAAGCATTTTAAATAATGAATAAAATGCACCCCATTAAAAAAACTGTGAGTTGCATCTGTGAGTTTCCGATGGGGTCGCAGTGCGTGAAGGAGGCTCTTCTGCTGAGAACTGGAGTAACAGGGCTTTTTTTGCCTGCCTGGGAGAGCCAGGGGAGGGCACTTGGCTCACCTTCCTAAACCCTGCAGGGACAGACAGGGACTTTGGCGGAGGTTTGGAGCTTCTAGCAGGAATCTTTGAACCTAAGTCCCAAGTGAAAGGGGTAGGAGGAAGCTAGAGAAGGTGCTGGAGGGTGGGCGTGGGGCACTTTCTGTCTCTGAATTTTGAGTATACAAAAAAAGTTGTGTTTTTATTTGCTTTCCTGGAATCTTGCAATAATATATGTTGCTTCTAGTAATTTTTTTTTTTTTTTTAAGTAACTTGCTCTAGCAGAAAATCACAAATAGTCTTGGAGAAGCATAGTCCCTTCCTCAACTCCCAAAAAGGAGTTGCTAACACTGCCCAGGCAAGGGAAAGGAGCCAAATGAGTGTTTAATACCAGGTTGTAATGCTGAGTTTCAGTGAGCTCAAACACACTAATAAATGCACATATAAATATAAATAATTCAGACACATATATTAGTATGAATTCTTAAGTCATTATTTGCTACATACTAATTTAAAATTGCAACCCTCAAGGGAGCTAGGATTACATTTTATAACTATTGAATATAAAAAATAATATTTAAAAAATCCTAGCCATTATAATAATTATTCTATTTACCTTAACTTGGATATCTAGGTCCAGATAATCATTCAAAATCTTCTCTGAATCAGAAAGGCTGGAACCAACATCCATTGCATTAGAAAGTACTGGACCAATTTTCTGAATTGACATTTCCACCTTTAGGAATAAAGAATATATTGCAGTCTTAGTAATATATTTTTACATATGTGTATGCATAGTATAAGGAAAGTAAATATTACTCTATATATTTTCAATGTATTTTAAATATGTAATATCAATTTTAGTCTAAAATAGTTTTAAATATTTCAGAATTTCATATTTTAATAATGCTGCTCTTCATATGAGGCAATACTAGAGACCTACTGACAGAAGGGATATGTTTAAAAATATTTCTTTTATTAAGAGCAATGAGATATAAGCAGTCATTCACATCTTTTACAAACTTATTATCTATATTGCCTACAAAGGATAGTGAACTTGCTAACACATCAGCAGAGATGAATTGATCTGTATG
Source organism: Avahi laniger (assembly GCA_963575035.1). Taxonomy (NCBI): domain Eukaryota; kingdom Metazoa; phylum Chordata; class Mammalia; order Primates; family Indriidae; genus Avahi; species Avahi laniger. The sequence goes on along the minus strand of CAUYSK010086307.1, from coordinate 25,061 downwards.
TTGAATGGGACCCAATTTACAGGCACGTTGTGGAGCAGAAGTCGAGAGCATGGATGTTAGACCACTCCACTGATTGCTATATTTAGGGCTGAGGGACTCTAGGGAAGCAGCCAATCCTTTATATGTAATAGTAAAACATAGGGACATATTTAGGTCATTTAGTTGATGAACTTGGGGGACTATAATTTGATCTTCAGTACATATGAATCAATGAATGACAGTACCCTTGAAGGATGCTATTCCATTCAAGTTATTAATACATCCCTCGTCCCCTTGCTCTACCTAGATTCCATACTCCCCAAAGTCAAATTGGCTCTGAACTGGCAATAAGACAAGTAGCAACAGCTGTTTGAGTTCCTATTGTGCTTTCCATCACCACTAAATTAGCTTGACTCTCTAGCTCTAGGGAATGCGGCATCACAGCTGCCCGCCATATTTGGAAGCTCCTTGGACCCAGACATCAGAACAAGGCTCAAATTCCCAAGTTTCTGGATCAATAACAGCTGGGGAAGCCATTTAAATAGACATTGATATTTAATGTCCTTCCTAGTGTAGTCTACTAATTCTACTCCTGTAAGTCCATTGTATCAAATGAAAACATAATTGAAAAATCAAGACCCAGCTTCTGCAGCAAGGCTCATTAGCATTAATGTCATGAGGTTTTACTAATTTTTGTTTTATAGCCCATCTATAGATAAATAATTTTTTATTTAGTTGAATTATATAGCTTCCTGGTTTTATTCCCCTTTGAAAATAGGAAATAAAATTCTCTGATACCAGGCCGTTGTATTTACTCTGCACAGAGGATTTTCACAAGTATGCTTTTATGCAGAGTGACCGTGTCCACTTGCACTGGTCTAGTTCAATAAAGTATAATAATGACCATTTATTCCTGGAAAAACCCAAAACTCATAATTTTTGGTATCTATCTAACTGCAGTCTTCCTGTTGAATGGTACACATCAACCGAAACATGTGCATATGAGAACCATGCCCAGCATAGGTAAATAAAATACCTTATTCCACTATATATATGATTCAGTTGATACAGAATTGTGCAAAGCAAGAACTGCTGTTGTGTATGTATGTTCAGGCCTGAGGTGGCAGAAAGGATCTGATATCTAGTTTTGGCAAACTGGGGCAGGGATGGTTGATGAGCAACAGTGAATTACAGCTCTGTTTTGCTCAATGATAGCACCTAATGTGGAACATAAGAGAAGCCTAAGGAGACGTACTCCTATCCTCCCACCATGCCCACATGCTACAGTTGCCATACCATCTATTATCACCAAATTAGAAGTTTAGGTTTTATTTTGGGAAACTACCTTCCTTAGGTAACCCTCCACTGAGGCTGTTAATTGTTGTTTCTTAAGAGCAAACTCCTTGTGCGCTGAACACTGTTGGGTCAGGTCATCCACTCGTCTCTTTATGCATCCCATCATCTCATGGACGCCGGTCACCCGGGAGCTGAACGGAACAAGTCACCTGTTAGTTCACTCTACCCCAACGCAGAAGCCCCGGGAACAGGGAACATTTGAAAACAGATCTGCTTTCATGTTGGGTAGGAGTTGGTAAAAGTTATCAGCTGCAGGATAACAGAAGTTAAGTGACTATCATCCCCATAAAGCAAAGGGCAAAACCAAATCATGTTTCTCTGTTTTGTCAGTCAGTCCTGAGGGAAAAGATGAGTTATGGGCTTTTGCAACGAGGTCTAATCTTCTTTTCTAAAGGTTTGCTTTTTAATATTTCTCTAAGATATCCTGAGAACCTTATGGCAAAAGGCACAGCATGTTTGTCGAGCATTTTCCTGAGGATATTATTTAAAAGCTTCATTTAACTAAAGATGCTCTTTGAATAGAAATGTGGATCAGCCAATTAACAAAGCATTTACTAATCCAATAGGGTAAAATATTTATATAACACTAAGGTCCTTGTTCTCCGTGATTATGAATGCTCAAGGCTGTATTCATTAGTTGAAAACCAAGTTATCACCAACAGTTAGGAATCAAATATGCTTGTTCATAAAAAGGAAACCAAGTCTCACATTAACATTTTTTACCTGTGCTGGCCTCATGAGAAAAAAAAATAGTGATAGGAGAGGTTATAAAATGAAAATGCCCTTCAAACAACGAATGAACTTGGAGTTGGGCCTCTGTTGCTCTAGTCTAAAGATACCTTAATGGAATAAATAAAGAATATCCAGTCTGGACAACATAGCAAGACCCTGTCTCTACAAAAAATAAAAAATTAGCCAGGCATGGTGGTGTGTGACTGTAGTCCTAGCTGCTCGGAAGGCTGAGGCAGGAGGATAAAAGAGTCCTGGAGTCTGAGGTTGCAATGAGTTGCAGTGAGCTATGATCACACCTCTGCACTCCAGCCTGGGTGAGAGTGAGACCCTGTCTCTAAAGAAAAAAAAAAAAAAAATTAAACAAAAAATAAATAAATGCAAATTTTAAAAATAAAAAAAAAAATAAAGATAGCTTAACACATTTCCTAACCAGTCCAAGTTAGCATGCTAGAATTACAGAATATTGAGAGAACATTGTTGATGGAATGAGCACTTTTTAATTTTTCAATCTATCCCTAAGACAGAGCCTATCCTACTATTTAAGAAGTGGATACTTTTCATTTCCTCTCAGTCATTTCCTTCACATACTGTACTAATAAAGATTAACATGATAACTCTTAAATTTAATTACTCAAAGTTAAAAAAGATCTTGGAACAAAGTACAGATTTTAGTAATTTTACCTCGAATAATTAATTTATGACTCTGTAAAAATGAATTTAATTAGTAATGGAAAGATGGCAAAATCCCAAATGGCTAAGAGGTAATGTCACCTCCCTGGAATGACAATGAGGCTGCTAAAGAGGTGAGAAACACTCAGCTGTGTCCTGTGGGTACCACAGGAGTCCCGGATAAATTTAATTGGGAGAAAATATGAAACCACTATGAGAAATCTTATTCCTGGCATGTAATGTTCCACTGATGTTACATTTAAAACAATTAATTTTGCATTTTAATACTCAGAGATAGTGAAGAATATAATCAAGACATCAGGAGATTTTTCTCATGTATTATTGAGAAATAATTCTCAATAACATTGAGAATTATTGAAAATTATTGAGAGAGAAATAATTTAAAATCAGGAGATTTTAAATCCACAAATTCTATACAAGCAGTGTATTGGTAATACTAATCATATTATATTTTGACTAGGTTTTGGACTTTGAGATATAATATGCTAAAAAGGCATTTAAAAGCCCAATTGTCCTGTATACTACAGGTTCCAAGTTTTTGGCAGAATATGGAAATCTGGAAAGAGAAAGATACATTGAATATGTGGCCCTATGGAAAGAAGGTACAGAGAACAAAGCTTGTGACAAGAAATGGGCAAACATGTGGAAAAGAAATCTGGCTGAAAATGCCAGTGATAAAATAAGAGGAATTTAGAAATGATTAGTAAAGTTTACAAAGTAGAATTTGGCAAAGAACTGTATAGACCGAGATGGAAGATGCTTACTCCCACCTGAGTTGCTGTGCGTGGTCCCACCCAGAACACCTTCTGCATCCATTGCGGTCAGAGGCTATTTTACTAATCAGACTTGGACGAGGGGACTCCTTGATCCCAAGAGGGTGTAGCTGAGAGGGGAGTAAAAATTTTGAGTGAGCTGCTCCCTGGGGGAAACTAGTCCTCAGTAACCAGATCCAGCCAAACCTCTTGGTTCCTACTCACACACTATATATACATATATATATATAAATATATTTATATATATCTTTATAATATATATTTTATAATATATATTATTTCTTGATCTTTTCCCCAAAATAGGGCTGTCAGCCAGCTTCTTGGGCTGATCCATAAGTCCCAGCCATGATGTCACAGGTACCAGGGCTCAGACCTCCTCTCTGACTCTGACCTGAACTTGCTCTAGCATCCCCACCCCTCTCAAATTTCCCACTTGAATCCCTATTTTGTTTTAATTATGATGCTCTGATTCAACACTCACACTGAATCTAGCCTCCTCTTTGGCCATTCAAATCTGAAATTTAATTTCCTCTAAAATGACATCACTCAATTGCATAGTGCCATGGAAAATACGGATTATGGATTCATACGTCTTACAGCTTTGCTTTCAACCTTAATAATAGCTGCTATTGAATAAATTCTTGAAACAAACATGTCACTTTGTTCAGTGCACTGCATGCGTTAATTTATAGAATCCTTAAAATAACTTTGTGAGGAATCAAAATGTTATCAATAACTCCAATTTTTAGCCAATGAAGCTGAGGCTCCAGCGGTGAGATAACTTGCCCTAGAGACACACAACTGGTAAGTAGCAAAGACCTGATTTAAAGCCATGCCTCTTTGATACCCAAATATATATACTTACTATATTTAATAATTTTTATTGAATTAATGATTAGTTTTAAATCTTACTTTCAGAAAATTTAAGGAAATACAGATAACACTGGTTTAGTTTTTAGCACAAAATACTGTAACAACAACTAATAAAAACAATTATTGAGCTCTTACTGTGATGAGGCACCACTCTTAATGTTTTAAGTAGTCACTCTTCTAATTCTCATAACAGCCATATGAGCTGGGTACCACTGTTATCCTCAGTATGCTCATCTGCAAAATGGCAGAGCCGGGATTTGAACCCGTTCATCTGGTCTCAGAGTCTATATTCTTTACCACCTCATAGTACCTTTTCTGGGTCTGTGACACATGACATGGGATGGGGGGTATTTTTTTCCTCTAAAATTTCATTTTCTCTTGAGTTGAGTGTCATGGCTTTCACTGAAACAGAGTTGGCCTGGCTGTCGTGCTGTTTTGAAATTGGCAGGCTTCTCCAGGTAATGCAATGTCTGCTGCAGTTTACAAAGTGGCCACTAGAGGGGTATGGTATAATAAATTGTTCAAACCACTACTAATACATACATGTCTTGGGGGGTCCCTCCAGCACAGAAAATGGAAAATGAGCAAACAGAACCAAATCAAGCATTCCTTCCGTAAAAGCATTACTTTTTAGTAACCTACAATTTTAATTTAGATGAATTGCAATGAACCAAATAGGATCTGTTTTTGTTTTTCAGTGACCCAGGAGATTTTGTCTCATTTTGTAGTGATTTGTGCCTTGTCAAGTGTATCTATTGCACTGTAAGTCCTTTAAGGGAAATGGATGGTGTCCTATTCATTCTCATATCCCTTGCAGCCCTGAACACATAGCCTCATAAGTAGTAGGAGATCAATGCACATTTTAAATTAGATAAAGTACTCTCTAATCAATAGTGAAGGGAAGAGAATACATAGATTTAAAGATTAAGAAGAACTTATACACAGTCACCATATTTAAAATGTCATAGTGATGGTGTCCAATGGTTTTTAAACAATGAGGACTTTGTACTTTTGGCCACTTATGGAAGTTTTAGGCTGATACTTCCCTTCTCTAATTACAGCCTTAGAGGGACAAGCTGCCTTGCTTTGCTGCGCCGTGCATCATTGCCTGTCCAGCGTGTGCCCACTCCCACCGTGGCTTAGACCCCTTCTGGGTAAGAGAAATTCCCAATCTTCTCGGTTACCCTAGCTAGTTCCTGTTTCCCTCTCTCTGTGTCCTGTGCTAGGTCATCTCTGTCTGACTGGCAGTAAACATCCCCCTTTCCCGGATTCCCAACTGGAATGTGTCTGCCACACTCCTAGTCCCAGGGCTGCCCCTGTCCTTTGCTATTCCGTCTTAGTGAAACCCTAATCTGCAAGCTACAACTAGCCCCGATTCCATCATTTTCAGTGAGAAACTTTATACAATGATTCAAGATTTTTCTTTTGAACATTCTAAAACATTTAAAAACATGCATAGCATTCATATTGACAATTTTCTCGGTGCCCGGACAGCAGGTGGTATGACCAAAGGAAAGTTCTGACCCCACTCTTTGCCAGTGATTCTTACACGGACTGGTAATAAATTAATAGTGTTTCATCCATCACCCAGGAATGAGTCCTGTTACTTCACAGTCACATGAAATTAATGATGGGACAAGAACTGATGGTGGGTAACAGAAGCTTGCTTGAACCAAAACGTAGTGTCCTGTCATTTTGTTCTGATTCTGAAGCATCTCTGCTCATGCCCAGCCGATTGGGTGGGAGGGGGCTAATGATGGGGTAGTCTTCTAGCTCTCACAATCTGCGGCTCTGCCCTGCACGGGAAATACTGACTGACCTTTGGGCTTTCTTGGAAGAATGGATTAGATGCTGCCTGTTCTGTGGTGTGAGCATGCGGTACATCAGATTTTTCCTGATGTTGACTTGACTTTTCCAAGCATCACAGATACTCAGAAAATGACAGACTCTGAAGGCTTCTTCAGGCATTTGTTAGAAACTCCATAATGGGAACATTTTCTCCCTTATTCACTGAGCCAATAGAGGGGAGGGAAGGGGGAAGAAAAATGATCGCTTTTTTTTTTTTTTTTACCTCAAGGAACAGAGACAGATTGACTTCTGGTTCAATAATAGAATGTTCTATTTACTGTATGGAAGCAGTCGCTCTGTCTCTGCGTCTGCTGCAAATCAGGCTGGGGGAGGGGAGCAAATCCCAATATCAATGTGTTCTAATGATTCTTTTCTGAGAATGGCAAGTTGCTTTCAAACCTTTCGTAAATTACTATTGGCAGCCCATCTGGATAAGGAGCGGAACCAGATGGTGAGTACTTGACAGCTTACTCTATCTCATCAGAAGGGATCAGCTGACCATAGTTTTCTTTTTGTCTATGGAAAAATAAATCTTCCTTATCTTTAGCTCACTGCTTCTTTTAGCAGGAACACCAACAGTGTCTTTCCATGTTTATGATTGTCTTTATTTTGGAGGAAACAACTGCTGCTCTCTAGTTTTCATCCCTACTTTGAAAAAGTGCCATTTGCACTGTAGAAGTGAAATGCATATTTTTTAGAATAATTTTTTTTCTGATTTAAGTTATATACTTTGAGAATCTCTCCCCACCAAATGAATATTACACACGCACACAAACACACACATCTTTTATTTATACATAACAATGGGGAAACAGAAAGCAGTAAGTGGTGCTGAAGCTACAGGGCTCCTGGGCTCTGGTCCAGATGCATGCAGAGATGGCCAGAAGTTCAATGCTTCTGAGGCCATAGACACCAACATCCATATCCCATGGGAACGGTACCATAGCTAGGATTCTACCTGAAATCAGTACCAGGGATGGAATTCTCCCTGCTTGTAAAAGGAGGTTGGAAAATATTGCAGCCAACTGATCCTGGGGGTCATAGAATCAGATATAGCAGGGCAGTCAGGAACCACACCAAGCCCTCTCCTGGTTTCCTGATTGCATCTCTGAGAGTCATAGTATCTCATGGGAGCCGTGTGACCCTGATCAAACAACAGAAGACTGATTCTGGAATGGAGGCCTTCTGAGTGTAGGTGGAAGTCATGGCAAAGCTGTTAACGAGGAAAGAACAAAGAACAGAGAAGCAAGCAAGCAAAACAAAGCCAAAGAACAAATCCCTCCCAATTCCAAGCAAGAGTGCCATCCAAAATTGCAAAACATGCCAGAAAAAGCAAATCTATGACACTCAACAATCAAGAGATCACTGTACTCTAGTTGAAATGAAGATAAGTAGAGCCATCTGAAAATGACTTTAAAATAAATATATGTGAGATCAAAGAAATAAAGGAACATTCAACACCAATAATGAAAGAACAAGAAACTTTGAGACAAAAAGTCAGAAATAAAATAAAATTGGATAGGAAAAATTAATTAGAAATCCTAGAAACAAAAACAATATATTTACTGAAACTACAAAAAAAAAAATCAATGAATTAAAACAAAGGGAACATTAACAAAAGAGAAAACAGTCTAAGGGTTTACTGCGAATGCAACACAAAGAGCTAAAGGTATAAAAATATGAAAGACAGTTCAGAGAGCTGAAAGACAGATTGAGATTTCTAACAGAAGGTATAAGAGGAGAAAGAGAATAGCAGGAAAGCATTATTTAAAAAGACAACTGCTGAAATTTTTCATGATTTATGACATTAAGTACTCACATAAAAAGAGCGCAGCAAGAGCAAAATAGATGAATATACTCATTTGAGATTATTTGGAAAATATAAAAATACATTTTAATGCATTTCCTTCCAAAAAGGTTTTCTTTTTTTCTGTCTTCCCCTTGCCCCCAACACACACACACACACACACACACACGCAAGGTTAGCATTCTGCCATATTTGTAATTTGGGTCCCATTTGTGCCCACTTGGCATCATATTGAGAGGATATTCTCTGTCTTTAAATATCCTTTGAAAAAACCATTTTGGTATGTGTTTAGGATATTCCATGATGTGCTCGCCCTCAAACTATTAAAACGCTTCCCTATTTTCTGGGAATATTTAGGCGATTTTCAGGTTTAAACTATTATAAATAGCACTGTGATGACCGTCTTGTTCATAAATATGTCCACTCACATCGCTCCTTCTCTCTTTTCCATGCTCTCTTCGCCCTAATCCCTCTAATCTGAGAGAACTCCTCCTCCTCAGTCGTCCAGGGCAGAGATTCCTGCCTCTCTAGTCAGCCTTCCTCTGTAGGCTCTGCGTGTCTACTTTTTTTTACTCAGGGATCCTTGGTACTTCATGTCACAGTGTCACCACGATAAATGAGTACATTCATACTGTAGTCATATAGACATTCTGCAAGAACCTAATGTAGTGGCTCCTAGATTTCATGGAAAGTGTGGACTTTTGGTACCTTCCATACTAAGAGTTTCAGAATGATAAAAGTCTAAACAGTGTTAACAGGCCCAGATTGCAGTTATGACATTTACTCAACCTCTAAAAAGAACAGCTTAATATAGACATGAAAATATTTGCAAAGTGGCTGAGTTAAGGCTGTCATAAGAACTCAACTTTGTAATTTCCTAAATTTCAGTATCTGACATTTACCATCTAAATGCTTCATCAAACCCTTTTAAAACTAGTTATTTTTAAGTTCTTAAATGCTTGGTGCAGTTCTTATAAAACGCAATCATAGATAAACTTATTAGGCGAGTGAAATTTGTTTTGATGGAGAATAGACATTGTTTTTTGTTTGTTTTCCACTTAAGATCTTTTAAACTATTTTCACTATGATAAGGGCTTCCCTTTAATGTCGTGCCAGCCCCTGAACATTTCAAATCAAGTCTGCTAGTGTGAAATGCTAGTGTGATGTGAGTGCCAAAGGAAGGTGAAACGAGTTCCCTGAGCAGTTTCAGCCCTCAAGGTGACACCACGGTCTGGATGAGGAGATGATACTGTCACAAATGAAACAACTAAGGAATGATTCAGCCCAGCACAGAATGAAAAGTGAAGGCACGCGATAGATGTCACAAATATAAAGGAAATTTTAAAAAGTATTATGCGGTGAATATTGATTCTGTTCATCCTGAAGATGTGGACCCTTCCCTCATCTCAGCCCATCAAACTCAACAACCATTTGTGGACCTCTCCAATCTCACTCCTTCGCTTGACCTGTCCTGATCACAAAATTTAGGCTTGCGTTTCCCTTCTCTGAATAAGTGACCCCAACACCCACTCTGCCCACAGCTCCCTCCTTCCTGGAGCACACTCCCTAGACGTGCAGCTCCCTGACCGGACACTAGAAAGGTTCTGGAGATTTGGGGTCATTTTACGTGTCTTTGACTGTCCTTGAGGCCTGGTGCTGGTAGGTCATAGAAGATGCTCATAAGTACACTCAACAATTTTGGAAATGAACTGAAAGAAAGAAAAACTTTACAGAGCAGGTGGGATTTGATTTGGAACTAGAAGATAGATGGAGTAAATTTTAAGTGCACTAGAATAAAAACAGAATCCATGTTCACTAAGTGACTAGGTTCCTTGTTATTGATTAGAGTTCAATGAAAAGAGTAGAAAGACAGAGAGCTGGCAACGGAACAAAGGGATTCAGACTGGCATTCAAGTGCACACTCTTCCTTTTACTGCTGTGTGACAGGCCATAGGGCAAGTTATAGAACTTCTCTGTGCCCCACTTTTTTCATCTGCAGAACAGGGACAAGGATAATAGCAGTTCTCATATCACAGGGTAGTATTAAGGATTAAAATCATTAATGTGTCTAAAGTACACAAGTGTTTGCCATTATTGCTAATGAGCCTTTATACGTAGTCCGACTCCCACCTAGCTCTATGGCCTTGCCCTATGCCCTTCTCCCCTGGCCACCTGCCCCTCCAGCCACACTGTCCTTCTTACTGTTGTTCTGCCTGGTCCTCTCATCTCCCAGCTATGCGCATGGTAGAATCTTCTCCTTAGAGTATTCTCCTCTGACAACAACGTCTGAAACAGTCCCCTCCTCAAAATCATTCTATCCCATTTCACTTTCAAATTTTTTCACAGCATTCATTGCTGTGTAAGAGCCTCTTATTTATTTGTTGATTGATTATTTATTACTACCAGAATATTATAATCAGAATGAGGACAGACACTTCACCCATCACATTAGATGCTTGGGAGCATCTGATTTATAAAAGATACTCAATAAATATTTTTGCAATGAACAAATAAATGAATGAATGGACCGTGCTCTGTCTGAAGTTCATTACCATCCACAAAAATCAACAAAAGGAAGTAATGGTAGCCAGCATGAAGGAAAAGAAAGCAAAATCCAATTAATTCCTATGTTATTTCTCTGTAAAATATAAAAATATGAAGAATCTACATTAGGAAAGTACTAAGTATTAGATCAAAACAGATAATACTTAAAGTTATATCAAAGCAAACTGTTCGGTAAGGATGAAACTTACAAGCTTAAATTTGTCATGACAGTAGAATGAAAATGGGTACAGTGTTTTGTGTCCAATAGAAATTGAATTAACTCTGAAGCAAGTTTACTTATAAATCTAAATTAATTTCAGCGAGCAGAAAAGGCAAATCAACACTTCACAATGTAGTCTGGTCTTGCTGGGGTTTTGTATGTTTTTGAGCTCTGCACTAGAAGATACACTGAGGAACAAAAAGAGGTTTCTCATTTTTGTCCCATTATGAAAAAGTTAACTCTCACACCAGGTCCTGGACCCAGCATTTCCAATCACCACAGCTTCCTACAGCTTAATAAACGCAGAATTCTCTTTGTAGCAGGCCATCTCTGGTCTTTCTTTAGACTTGGTGCTCAAGGATGATGCCTAGGAAGAGATGAGGAGGGATGGAAGCCCAGGGCTTTTGACTTCACTGTAAGTCTAAGTTTGACCATTTCCATGGTTTGAATATGGTTCATTTCTACCATGGCTCATGTTGAGGTTTGGCTCCCAGTGGGTGGTGTCGGACAGTGGTGCTTTAAGAGGTGATTAGGTCATTAAGATGGAGTGAGGTCTTTCTCGGGAGTCTGGGTTAGTTATCCCGGGACTGGATCAGTTTCCACAAGAGCAGGGTGTTATAAAGCGAGGTTGCCTCTCATGTTTTGCCCTTTTTACACACATACCCCATTGTCCTCCTGTCTTAGCATTATCATCAGATTATAGGCAGGAAATAGAAAAGGCAAGGAAACAAATAACCATAAAAATTTGTTTTATGAAGCTGCTCAAACTTCAAATATATTTAGTTTCAGAACAAAAAAACACTGTGGGTCTAGTAAGGTAGTAATTGCAGAGCAATAATGAAAAGGTCTCAGATTTACTGAGGAAGCTTTATTTCAGATAAATGGGCACTTCTAAGTTCCTATTTTTTTTTTTTTTTTACGAACAGAAAAAAAAAAAATCAGATCAAAGGGCCTCTGAAATTCCTACCTGCTCCAATATTAAATTAAGCCTTTTATTACCTTAACATAAATGTTTATCTTCTTTATTTCAGATATAACCTTCCCAGTTAGTGACAATGAATACAACGATTTGGTGCAGATGACTCTGTTGTAATCATTTGAAACAATCACGTAATCTTAGTATATTGTTTTTAAAGCTCTTTGTATAGAAAGTAAAAAAGAAGTATAGTCATGCACTGCATAACAATGTTTCACTCAATGATCCTGTAAAATTATAATACCGTATTTTACTGTACCTTTTCTATGTTTAGATATGTTTCAGTACACAAATACTACCATTGTGTACAGTATTTAGTACCATAACATGCTGCACAGGTTTGTAGGTGTGTAGTAGGCTGTATCATCTAGGTTTGTGTAAGTACACTCTGTGATGTTTGTGCAATAACCAAATCACCCAACGGTGCATTTCTCAGAACATCTCCTGTCATTAAGCAATACATGACTGTAATTGTTTATTGGGCACTCTCTATGTGCCAAGAGTTGTGCTATCTCATTCAATTAAAAAAAAAACTCTATGAAATGTATATCTACATTTTACAGAGAGGAAACTGAGGTTCACAGAAATTAAGCTTAAAAGCCATGGCACTCTCAGAATGTATGAAATAAATCTCCTTTGGCACTAAGTCTTAAGTTTCTTATCCATGCCAGTTTTTCAATGTCTGGTAATAGGAGCCTTAGTATCTTTTGTCCTAGTAGTGTGGTTGGCATTCAGAAGCCACTGTGATGTTCGACAATATGTACTTTTCCCTGTCGAAATTTACATTTATCTCCATTGCCACCATTCTAAACTCCAGCAGTGGCTGCAACTCGAAATCTTATTCTTAGGTTCTGCTTCTTTCCTATGAAGGTGACTCAGGTCATTAAGCAGATGAATCATTAGATGAGAAAGGAAAGAAGTCCCAAACAGAATTCATGGAATTGAGGTCAGTAGCTATGCATGGCTCTAGTTTGCAATGAAGATTCTAATGCATTTCAATTTAATTTTTAATGGATTTTTATTCTATTTCTACCTTCTGAATAAAAAATGTCCTTTGCCAAGAAACAATTTTACCTTCAGTTCCTCCTGTAAAGTGGAAATAGTATTCATATATAAAATATTATGAAATCTCAGGGAAACCAAGTACCTTAGAAACTTCTGGGAAAGTTCATATATCTAAGATGTTGACAGAAATCATACTGCTAATTATTTTTTAAAATTCATTTACCTAACCATTATTTAAGGTTTTTTGAAATGGTCCCTAATTATTTCTTCTTTTATTGAAACCCGGTCTGCGTCCTTAAGAACAGGATTGTAGATGTTTGTTTTAAAAATAATACATATGTAGAGATTAAGACACGAAAGAACAAAAGAGGCAAAAAGAATGAAAACAGCTAAGTAAATAAACAAGTCAACCATTACAAAATGGATGGCTAAAAATAGTCAATAAAATCTCAAAGATAGGATGCATATTAAATAAAAACAGTTTACTTCTTATATTTAAGTATTGAAAATAAAGCATTACTGATTAGAGCAAACAGGATAAAGTTTAGCAATAAAACATTATGACCACCTTTCTAACTCCAGGAGTTAAACATCAGAATTGAAAAGGCAGCTTCAGTTTCTGGCCAAGAAGCAGAGACTGGATTTACCCTTATGTCTTAAACAACTAGAAACACAGACAAATAAATGAAACAATGGTTTTCAGACATTGAACAACAGGTAGCACAGGACAGTGATCCCTTAGAGAAGGAAAACAAATGAGATGAGCTTTATGATTGCACCAGCTTTCCGACTGGGAGGTCATTTCCAGACCAAAACTCAAAGAGATGGAACCAAAATAGAGCCCAAAGGAAGTTCTTGCTGAGTTGGGAAGACAGAGATCAGACTTTGGGGAAGTCAAGGTACCTAGAACATGTGGGGCAGGGTACCAGATAGAAAGGGTTAACACACAAACAGAACTCCAGAGATCTGGGGAGGTGTCATTGGCTGCATTCTCATCTCCCCATGTGTGAAATGAGCCTTCTCAAAGCCAGAAAACACATGGCAAGCAAAGAGTAGCCTGACCAGAGAAATAACATCTGTCTGTGCTTTGAGATCCATTTGCTAAACTAAAAATCAGACCATTTCCCAATTATACCTGGGGAATTATACCAATTAAGTGCCCTCATCACTTAATCCAGTCAACATATGACTCAGATCAATGTCCACCATGTACCCTCAGTCCAGGCACAATAACTGCCTATTCCACACCTTAGGATATATTTTGCATGGCTCAAGACATTTACACATTTCTGGAAAAGCTGACCTGTAGCAGGGGAGGGGAAGGAGGAACTCCTGTACCCATACTTTGGGCCCATACAGGGACACAGTGAAACTCCTGAAGCCTAATGAACACCATCATTACCTGATGAATGGCTTGGAGTTAAGTAAAGACATTTAGTAGCTACAGTTGTTATTGTTAGTTTTTCAAAGGGAAGAATTATTTGTCCTCATGCCCTCAACTTTTTGGCTCTTGCTGGGAGACCTTGGATTATTTCTAATCTCAGTTGTGCCTGGTACCGTAGCAACCGTCACAAGCCTCACATCTCTTTCCAGATTCGGACTGTCTTCTGGAAAGAACATTCCCCAAACCCAAACTTACCAAATCAACACTTTAAAACACACCTAAAGAAGGGCCGAACAAGGGTTTAAACAGAAATAAAATAATTTTACCACATTCCACCTATTTTATTGTGCTTTAGATTGACGGTCTTAGAGTTTCAAGAAGATTGCAGATATGGAAGATGAAAAACTTGGTTTAATGCATTTGCAAAATCTTTTTTGTCTCTGTCTGTCAAAATATCCCTGCTTTCATTTCTTTCTAGTCAACATCTGTTCCATGATCTGCTCTGTCATCTCCCCTTTGTCTTCCAACCCTGTCCTCTCCCACACTTTCTCACAGCATCCTCTCTCTGTTTCTCAGGGTCCACCTCTCTAACCTAAGATCACACTATCGAGTTTACCGAAAGTTCTCACAAAAATGACCCTGCTAGCACACTGTTTAAGGGGATGGGGTTTGGGACCCCCATACAGTTGGATTTAAATTATCACCTTTTGCTTGGAGTTTACTTGGGGAGCCGTCAGTGTCATATAAGAAGGGAAATTCTGATACTTTACTTTTTTCTAGCAAGAAATAGAGATAGGATAGACTCAAGTCTCAAGAACTGAAGAGAAGAAGACCCTCCATGAAGGTGCTAGGATATGAAAAGCCTCGGGAACCAAAGCTCTCTTTTGTATTTTGTGCCTTTCCTCTCCTCTCCTCAGAAACGCATAAACAGAAAGCTTTGGCATCTTTAAGTCTTCAGGGTCAGAATGCGGCCTTACTTTTGGATGAGCAACACTGTGTCCATTCAGAATCACTGTTGACCAAAATTCAATAGATCCTTTTAAGCCGTAACATAATGCGGCACAACATCAGAAGCAGAAAGAAAAATTCATGCAACTTATTTTTTCACAGCTTGTGGAAACTGTGAAGAAGCTTGTTACACTGAGGAAGAAGTAGACTTCACTCACCTGCAGGAGTCTAGCTGGCTGATTAAGGTTTGTCCCTTTTGCAAAGCATCAGCTGTGCAGTCTTTAATTTCTCTGTGTAATTCCGCGTGCCTCGCTGCCAAGACGGGCAGACTTAAACCCTCTGATCTAAGGAGCTTAAGGTAAGCTTCGACTCTTCCAAGTACATCAAATGCCTGCCAAAGAAAACATACTTTCATTTTCTGCTTTTCTAATTTAAAATCTACATCAATGTGCACACGAAACACTAGCGATAAAACCAGGCCACCATTCAATTTGTTAGTTTGAACATAACCAAAAAACAACAATCTTAGTCTTGGAAAACAGCTGTATAGTTTTAAGGCTCCATTTAGAGAAACTGATCATAGCTTAGTTCAGCATAAATAAATGTCAGCAACATAAAATTACCAAAATAGTCTACACTGAGAATGTATCTATACAACACAAACAGTTATAACTACATAGAATTTGGAGAGTCTGGTTTATTTTTTGTACATTTTATACTGTATACAAATAATAGATGAGCTATTTTTAAAATGTTATGCAGCCTTTTATGACCTGAATGTCTCTGCAATATTCTTAAAAGGAAATGTCTCAATAAATTCTACTCTGAACCTGAAACAGTATATGGAAATATGCAAGAAATTACTAATGTGCTTTTCTCTCTTGCCTTTTCAAATGTAAGACCTTCAGCCTACTCCATCCAAGGCATCCATCTGTCTTCCCATGAGATTAGAATTTGGTTCTGAAGCAGTGCAAAGAGTAAGATCAAGGTAATATTTAGCTTCTGACATGCACAATAGGATTATGCAGAAAAAACATAGCCTTGCAAACCAAGATACTATCTTGAGAGAAGATTTTTTGATTCATTTAGTTTCCTCCTTTATTAGCAGATCAACAACCCAGCATGCCAGATTAAGCTTACAGAATTAACAGAAAGCAGAGAGGAGCCATCCATTTGGCCATTAAGGCTTAGTTGGCATTAAGGAGGAGGAGAATGTGATATAAAGGCAATAAAAGAGGACTGTGGCAATACGAGGAAAAAGAGGGAAAGCTGAGCGCAGTGGTCTTTGTAAGTCTCCTAATATCTCACTTCTGAATTTCGGCCTAGAGAGCAGATGAGTGAGGTAAGTTGAAGAAAAGCTGAACTGCAAGGGAGCTCTTCTCATGATGCCCTTTGGCGCTATTGGGAAAAGTCACTTTATGGAATGTTTCATACCAATCTGGAGAACAGTCCTATCACAGGAAAGTTGGCCATGCTGCCTAGCCAGGCAGGGGCCTTGAAGTCTAGCCTTCCTGGGTTGCTGAGTTGGAAGCCAGTGAGCTTAGCAGGAGCTGACCAGAGTGTAGTAGGAAGACCTCACAGAAGATTCTGGGGGAGAATCCCAGACTGTGAGAAATGAGAACAAATGGGCTCATGAGTTTGATACTGCTGAGGCCTGAGGGAGGCTGGGCGAGCAGGGCTGAGCTGATGCTGAGGTAACACGGTGTAGCCAAGTGTAGAGGCCACTGTTACGGAGGTGTGTAAGGGTACTCGGGTCCCTTCTACCTTAGGGAATGAGTTTTAGAGGCAGATTTGGAGCTGGACAAAGTTGGAATTCACGAATGAAATCTCTCAAACACTGTCTTATTACTTACATGTTGGTCTTCTGTTCTCTCACCAAATGTCCTCATGTCTCCCAAGTTCATTCTTTCTATTTACTTAGAATGTTTAAAACAAAATCATTCCCACTTATTTAGCAGTTGAGAGGAAGTATTTAACAGCAATAATAGTAACTACAGTTTAATGAGGCCTGACTATGTGCTTGCTTCTGTACTGTGTGTTGCACAATTCTTATTCAGTCAACAAATACTATCGAATGCCTGCTGACTTCCAGGCACACTGTCCTTAATCGTTGTGGGAAGGAGCAAGAAATGATCCCCACTGTATAACTGGGAAAAACTGAGTTTCAGAGAGGTTAAGTAAATTGTACAACGTGACATTTTTACTAAGTGGCAGATTTGGGATTTACACCCAATTTGTCTGGCCCTGAGTTCTGTGCTCTTAAACCCTGGGCTATGGAGCCATGTGGCAAAGGATTACCATGGGAGTCCCAAGAAAGAAGGGCTATTTCAGAGAAGGCCGCAATCTTGGGTAGAGAAAGTGAGATTTTAAAACTTTACTTTTTATAAATAAGTGTCTGCCTTTCCTTCTCATAGGTAAGAGATACAGAGAAAGGTAGAGAGATTTCTCTTGTACTATAGGACTGTAAAAGAAAGAGAGCCCTATTAAAGTAACTTTGAACTTGAAGAACTCTTCCTTATCTGATCTTTTTCTGTCCTGTAGTTGGCACCGGAGCCAAATGAGACAAGACGCTGATGTTAGAAAAGATGATTTGATGACTTTCTTGATCCTTTCATAACTCATTGAAACATCACTTGGCGATAACCGCTGTTTCTGGAATTTTGTTTCATATTTTAAAATTTTTATTGCTTATTTTGAATGAAGCAGAGTCTCTTGTTAATTGAGGGTTAGTCAATGCCTAAAGCAAAAATTCAACGTAGTCAAAATTACCTTCAATGTCTTTAAATCACTCTTAAAGTTTAATACACGTGAATCAGTGCTTAAAGTAATACATATTCACATTTAGAATTGAAAACCCATGAGCTGCACTAAAGGAAGAAATAAAGGGAAAAATCTATATGTAAAGGTCAAGACGTTCTCTCCTTTCTTCCTCTTAGACAATTCTCAAATTCCTAGTGTGAATGGGGAAAGGATGAAGAATTGCAAAGTGCTTTTTCTTGCCTACAAGTTTAACTCCATTCTGTTTTAGTATTTAGTCATTATAACCTTAATACATGTCATGTTTGTTGTTTTGAGAATTAAAAAAGAAAAAGTATATGAAAGTAATGATGGCGGACATGTAGAAGCACTCAGAAAATATTTGCTGGCTATTATTTTAAATGATGATTGATGGAACACATCTTCAAAAGTCACTGAGAAGAGCATGGCCACCTGCTGCCTGTCATTCGTGCCACGTGGGCCCTGATGAGCAGCTGCCACTCTCATATCCTCAGGCACTGGTCAAATGTTTATTGGAGTTAAATGCTAACACCATAAGGACATTAAATGTATGTGTGATTTCACTCCACCTCTTCCAGAATGTTGTAATAGAAGTTTTATTTTCTAAGAGAATGGAAATTGATTGAAGGGCTGAACATTCGCTAACCAGAGGAGACAATTTATCAAGGACAAAGATAACCCATAGCTTTAAATCAAAATATCCAAATTTTCTTCCAGTGCTTTTTCTCAAAATGATCAAAATGCTAGGAAAACATTTACTTATGAATTGCTCTATGTATCCACTTCATAGAACTACAGCAGTAGAAAGGAGGTAAGTGATTTCATCCCTTCCTTTACTCAACAAGCACATTTGCAGAATACCTGTAAGTGAGGTGGGCTAGATGCTGTAAGAGAGCTCATTTCCTAACCTTAATCCCAAGTGAACCCTAATGGAAATAATCTGTAGACATAGAAATAAGAGTTAAACTTCTGGACCTCTTTAAAAGGGAGCCTCTTTCAAGAAGATCAGATTATCTGTGATTGTCTGAATCATATGCAAAACTCATTTCTCATATTCCCATGTAGAATTTGATGAGAAATCCATGTGCCAATTACAGAAATGATCTAAGTATCATTGCTTTCACTTAATCTACCCCCAAAATAGAATTGAGTGCTTTCCTATTTACCATATCCATAAGGAACCTGATATACTGGATGTAGCCTGGGAAGAATCTCTTTGTTGCACACATAGTACAAAACAGGTTATTTCCAGCAATAAGAACACTGCGATCCCCTTATAAACTCCTTCGGAATTCATGTTTCACCTTTAGTTGTTTTTTCCTTCACATCCCACTCTTTCTTCAAACTTTGAATGTGCAGGTCAAATAAATCTATTATGACCAGATTGGGAAAAAAGGATATAGGCACAGGATAATATTTTATCCCTCTGGATTCTAGCTTTGCTTGACTATTTTATATGTTATTACTCAGTTTTTAGGCAGATAAGGAGGAGATGAATCAGTTCTTTTTGGCCCTGTTTTGAAAAAGACTAAGGAGTTGCTTGCTTTTTGTTCTTTAAGATGCTAATAGAGACTTTTCCTTTTTCCCTTGTTAAGTACAGGATCCAAGGCAGGCTGTACCAAATCAAATAGAGATGGTATCAGACATGGCACATTTTATTCTTTTTAAAATATCTATGAGACTAATAGTTTAAGCAAGAACCACGAGTCAACCAGCATAATTCTTTTATCATGCTGTTTCACAAAGATGTTTAGTAAGTAATATCCTTTGCTTCTTGACCAATTAATTTAAACAGAATCAACACTAAACAACAACAACAAAACAAAACTGCAGAACCTTGAAAATTTCCTTTCCTGAGTTTAGAGGCTAGAGAATGAGTTTGGTTGGAAACTTTGTAACTACCAAGACACAAAACCCAACTCAGCTTCTAATTAGAGCATTGCGTTCCGCTAGCTATGGAGACTGGAAGTTCCCTTAGGTTCAGTGTTTATGAAGACCAGAAGCTTCAGTTTTTTTTTCCTGAACATCACCCGAGATAAATTCTGGTGGCTCCCACTGTGGGGAGCTGATTCTTAATTCAGGTCCCTCCCAAATCTGCCCAAGCTGTCAAATACCATGAAGTCCTGGGCATAAGGATGATGTGCCTTTCAAGCTCCCAACATCTGCTGCTGCTCACAGCCTGCTCTTTGGACCCCAGAACGAACTCCTTGTTCCAGCGCAGATTCGTGGTGTTAATGAGAAGTATTTAAAGCCATTAGCTCCTAAGGCAGGTTTTGGCCTCACAATTTGAAAAGCTAAAAAAACTCTGGAAAAGAAGGAGTTCAGGATTGAAAGTGGCATGTATCTGAAGCATTTTATCAACACAGAAAGGAGGAGTTTATGTATTGACTGTCTCTTACTTGTTCCTAGGCAAATCCACCTTGGAAATACAACTAGGCCCATTAGATAGAACTTTAGGCAGCTAGTCACTATTTATAATTTCTAGTTTCTTTTATCTAAATTGACTTAAATGATTTTAGGATGATCTTGGGAATATTAATATGGAAAATATCCACTTACAATGTGTAAAGCATTTATTTTTTTCACTTATTCAAAAATATTTATTGAAATTTATGGACCATGTACTCAGCTACGTGCTGGGGATATGAAAATGAATAAAAGCATTAAATCACGTTAGAGTAGCTAGCGCAATATTAAATGCACACATAATGACAAAATAATGGCTAGCAGTTAGTGAGTGCTTAGCTATTCCATGCGCTAGCTGTGTATTAACTTATTTAGACAGCACGATGACCCTGTGAGGGACGTATAGTTAGTATTTCCATTTTACAGAGAAAATAGTCAGACGCACAGGGAAGTTAAGTAACTGCCAAGGTCATAGAGCTAATAAATGTCTGAGATCAGATTCATACCTGGGCAGCCTGGCTCCAAAACCTACTGTTATTTTAGCAAAGTGTCATGCTAGCAGATGTTTCTAAATTTTCACTTAATAACCTACAATTCCATCTATTTTACATTCCAACTCCACCCTAAAAAGATTTTGTACAATTTATCACCAATTATATGAACTTTTATTATTGAATGATACTCTCTGAAGTAGATAAGGATTATTAGGTCTATTTTAGAAAAGGGAAAACTCAAGCTCAAAATGTAAATTGATTTGTCACACGGCCAGTCCTTTATTCATTCATCCAACAAAAATTTTTTGAGCATGAGCGGCATTCAAAGATGAAGACATATTTCTCTCTAAAGAGCACAGAGACGTATTCTAGAAATAATAAGAAATATGTTAGTGCTGCCTAGAAACTCCTCAGAGGAGGTGCTATGTATGATGACAAGCCCTTTCCCCAACACTACTCGCCTTCACAGATGTGACACAGAGATTCAGATTGAAATGTGTGCTCCTTGCCTATTAAAGTAATTAGGCTCCTCTCTTTTGAAATGGTCTCATCCCAGTTACCTTGGATCAATATAATCTCTTACGAGCAGTGTCATGTGGTTAGCCTTGAAAATCCACAGTTTGTAATATTTCGCTGCTCTCAGTCATTCACATAATTATTGAGCACTGTTTTAGGTGTTCTGATGAACACAAAGTGAAAAGAACATGTTTCTTACCCTTAAGAAATTTTAATTTAGCAAAAAAAAGTAAATCTACCCAGAAATATCTATAATACAAGACAGAATATGTTTACTGACAATAGAGAAATACAACAGTCTGACATTATGCATGGAAGAGAAATCAATGAATATACTCATGAATTAGAAGTCCATCAATAGCTTAGTTGTGAAAGAAATTCATGAGCGAGGAACAGTAAAATCGAGTGCCTTAGGCTGGGCTCGGTGGTTCACACCTGTAATCCCAGCACTTTGGGCCAGGAGTTTGAGACCAGCTGGAGCTATATCACGTAACCCCCATCTCTACAAAATGCATATTTAAAAAATTGGCCAGGCATGGTGGCGGGTGTCTGTAGACCCAGCTACTCAGGAGGCTGACGCACGAGGATGGCTTGAGCCCAGGAGTTTGAGGTTGCTGTGAGCTATGATGCCACTGCACTCTAGCCTGGATGACAGAGTGAGACCCTGGCTAAAAACAAAAAATGATGAGGAAATAAAGACATTATTAGACAAAGAAAAACTAAGAGAATTTGTAGCAAACCTATCCTTTAAGAATGGCCAAAGGAACTTTTCTATAGGTAAAAGAAATGAGGCCAAGTGAGATGGCTCATGCCTGTAATCCTACCGCTTTGGGAGGCCGAGGTGGGAGGATGGCTTGAGCCCAGGAGTTGGAGGTTGCAGGGAGCTATGATGACACCACTGTACTCTAGGCAGAGTCTGTGAAGCAGAGTGAGATCCTGTCTTAAAAAAAAAAGATAACAGAAGAAGGCTTGGAACTTCATAAAGGGAGAAAGAACATTGGAATGCGTAAAATTAGGGGTAAATAGTCTATCCTACTTCTCGTGAATTTTTAAAATGATATTTGATGGCTGAAGCAGAAATTATAAGACCATCTGATGTGGTGTTCAGTATATGTGGGGAAAATATTAATATTTAAGACAATTATACCTAAAAAGTGAGGTAAGTAAAGGAACCAAAGTGGAAGTAAGGTTTTTATTCTTCATTCAAGTGGTAAACTTCAATGCCAGGAGACTATGATAAGTTATGTGGGTATACTGTAACATCTATAGCCACCACGAAGAAAACTATACAGAACAAGATACTGTAGGCAACTGTGACACAATGGTAAGCATTCCTGTATCTAAACATCTCTAAACGTAGAAAAGGCACAGTAAAAATATGGTATAAAAGAAAAAAAATGGTACATCTGTATAGGGCACTTACAACGGATGGAGCTTGCAGGACTGGAAACTGCTCTAGGTGAGTCAGTGAGTGATTCAGTCTTGTGCTATAAATAGAGTCACGTGCTGCATAACAACGTTTCAGCCCATGACGGGTTGCGTGCACAGCAGCGGTCCTGTAAGATTATAACGGAGCTGAAAAATTCCTGTTGCCCAGTGACGTAGCTGTCGTAACACTGTGGCCTCGTAGCGAAGCACGTGACTTGTGTGTTTGTGAGGTGGCCACTGTAAACAACCTTTGTGCTGCCAGTCTTTTAAAAGGTAAAAAGATAAAATTTAAAAATAGAAAAAAACTTATAGGATAAGATATAAAGAAAGAAAATATTTTTATGCTGCTGTACAATGTGTTTATCTTTTCAGCTGTGCTATTACAAAAGTTAAAAAGTTTTAAGAAATTAAGTGTATAAAGTAAAAATGTTACAGAACGCTAAGGTTAATTTATTCTTGAAGAAAGAAAATTGTTTTTGTAAATTTAGTGTGGCCTAAGTGTACCGTGTTTCTAAAGTCTACAGCAGCGGACAGCAATGTCCTAGGCCTTCACATTTGCTCACCGCTCACTCCCTGACTCACCCGGGGCAGTTTCCAGTCCTGCAAACTCCATTCGTTGTAAGTGTCCTGCACCAATGTACCATTTTTGATCTTTTATACCATGTTTTTACTGTACCTTTTCTATGTTTAGAGATGTTAGATACACATATGCTTACCACTGTGTCACAAATGCCTGCAGTATTCAGCACAGTGACACGCTGCACAGGTTTGTAGCCTAAGAGTGACAGGCTACCCCATAGCCTAGGTGTGTGTATGGTAGGCCAGACCATCTAGGTTTGGGTGAGCACACAGTGATGTCTGCAAACAACAGATTACCTAACGACACATTTGTCAGAACGTATCCTTGTCATTAAGCAACACACAACTGTATATCAAGATGGAATCCTAAAAAAATGCCCAAGTAACCCACGGGAAGATAGAAAAGAGAAATGGAAGAATTAGAAACAGAGGAAACAAACAGAAAACGCATAATAAAATGGCAGATTTAACCTTAACACATCAACAATGACCTGAGATGTAAATGGTCTAAATAGACCAATTAAAAGACAGAAATTGACTGAGTGGATAAAAAAAGAAGATCCAACATATGCAGTCTTTAAAAACTTGAAATATAGCACCATAAGTAACAGGATAGAAAAAGATACACCACACGAACAATAATTCAAAAATAGGCAGGAGTGTCTGTATTAACATTAATATCTGAAAGTAGCCTTCAGAGCAAAGAAAACCACTGCCTTGGTTTCGATGGCCATGCCCCTCTTCTTCCCTGGACTGTAAGAGTCTTTGAAGGCAGAGATCACACCTGTTGGCCTTGCTCTCACCCTCCCTGCCCCAGGTGCTTAAGGAATGTTCGTAACTAAACACAGTGGAATTCAACTGCACTTGCAGTGTGGCTCACGGGTCCATACCCACTCCCCTCTAGGACAGGCCTCCGAGGGAGCCGGGGGCTGTTGGCTACTTGAGGCAGCAAGGCAGGCTATACCAACTGGGGTGCCCTTGGAGGCAGGGCACGTGCTGACTGGCTCTCTCTTGGGGGGTGGGAGGCTTGTTTTCCCAACATGCTTTTCTTCAGGGTTCAGCTAGAATCTCCCTGTGGGTAGCTGGGCCCTAAATGTGGGGGATCTGCCCTTAAGCTCCTCCTTGAAGCCCTCTTTGTAGGTGCTTCCTAGAAGCCTGAGGATTCTTATGCAAATAGTTCCCAGCTCTCCTGAGAGACATATGCAGATTAGGCCCCATGGTGACCCAGGCAGGAAACCATACCCATTCATCATCCCAACTGTAAGACATACCGGCCGCCAGCAGCCTGTTGGTTAAGTAATGCACTGAGATGTCGTGAGAGTCCCACCTCATGAGAGTCTGCGGGACTGGCCAGAAATAAGCAGAAGGCTTTCTTGTGTCATTATGACACTCGGTGGCCAGAAAGGAAAGCATCTACTTGGGAATCTTTGCAGCGACATTATGAGATTGCTGGTGTGTTGCTAATGGTTTCTGCGCTCCCGTTTTACAGTTTAGTGCCCAGAATTTACAGGACGTGCTATGACAGCAGGTTTGCCTTGTGACCTCAGGAGGGAGGTTCTCCCCTGGGGCCTTTTAGGGAGAGGCGCTGAACCTGGAGCTCCCAAACCGGCAGAACCCAGAGACCCAGCCCAGGCACTGCCCAACCGCACCCTCCATGTGGATCCATGTGGCTCAGCTTTCCACAGTGCCATTCCACTGTGGCACTCAGACTTCAAACTGCTGCTG